>OX393557.1:3063044-3333736 GCA_947650365.1 Chamaelirium japonicum | reverse complement strand
ACACTAGATCGCGTGTTAAGGCCGGAGAAGAAGATCGAAGCGGCATCACCCAGTCGTCTTCAATAAACCTTCGACTCCGATCAAGCCCAAGAGCCCAGAGAAGAAGATCGAAGCAGCATCACCCTGTCGTCTTCAACAAGCCTTCAACTCCGATTAAGCCCAAAAGCCCAGAGAAGAAGATCGAAGCGGTATCACCCCGTCGTCTTCAACAACGTCCGCTCTATTTACGAAGAAGAAAGCTTAAAGGACACCCGAAGTAATGCTACACCCATCACCTTCAAAACTAAGCCTTCAAACTATGATCACGCCAAAGAAGCCTGGAGAAGAGAAGAAGTCAAACCGACACTACAACCGTCGAGGAAACCTCAAGAATAAAGAAGTCTTAGAGAAGTAGCTATCGCCGTTCGAGAAGAAGATCGAGTCAACACCAAAGTAAAAGTCAACGCAAGAAGCCAAAGCAAAAGCACCGGTAAAAATCGTGCCAAAGCAACGCACGTGCCAAAGCCAAGCAATTATGACGGTCGCAAGCAAAGCATCGCACATTCTAGCCGATAAGACACAAAGTCCGAAAGAATTAAAGCACCGCAAGCCTCTACCCGTCTGCGTTCAAGCGCAAGCACCAAAGCAAAACAAAAGCCAGAGCCACGCCAAAGCAAAACCGAAGCCAAAAGCTAAAGCCAAAGCCGATGTTAGAAGCACGATCGATGCCGCAAATCGATAATCAAGGACGCTGAGATCTAGCCAGAGCCAAGGGAGACATGAAAACTGAGGAAAGAAGCCAAAAACCCCCTAACCGAGAAAGCGTGAAGCATGGAAGGGACAAAAGCAATGGTGAAGACTCCTTAGCCTCTCAAGAAACCCTCACCCTGTAAAGATCTTTGTCCTGGGCAACCCCTCCAAAGCTCTCGCACAAAGTAATATGGAGACACGGATCAAAGGGACCCTCCAGAGGATCTCTCCCACAATCTCTTGATCAAATCTTCACCGCACCCGGCTCATCACCCCCGAGTCCTTGGGTTCTGGCCTCTGTAATCTCGTTTTGTGTAATAAGAACGATCCGAATCCTTTTTCTGTGTATATAGATTTCTGGCACGCCCGGTGGGACCATCATCTCCTTTCATCCATACATCTAAAGGAGTTGCCTCAAGTTTGCCATGACCGGGACGAACGACGCTACGTTTGCTCCAACAAGCCTTTCGCCCATCGCCGAGTCTCCGCTACTCCAACATGGTGATCCAAAAAACCCGGAGGATAATGCTCCCCCGGTGGTACGCGTCTACACCCGGCATACTCGAACTCTTGCGGACGTCTTCATACCAAAAACTATTGTCGAAGATGCTCGCTAAAGTGTCGACGAGGCCTTGGTGGATGAAGAAACGAGCCTCGGTCCTAAAAGCCATGTCCAGAAATTTAGGGAGGATCAACCCCAACCCCAAGGCTAGTTGGGTTCTCCAATGAACTTTGCCTCTGTAGGGGGCAAATGTCCGTCATTAAGCAGAAGCGAGTCGATACAACTACGTGATGAAGATACAGGCATGCAACATCAAGACGTTTTACGTCATCATCCACCGTCCGCCCTCAAACTCCAAGTCATGCAAATGGGCGAACACATGTCACAAATTACTCGGCTGATGAAGGAGAAGGACTGTCACATCAATATTTTGCTTCAAAAGCTAAGCGTGAGGGATGCTGCAGTAGTCAGTCAATCTCCTACTTCTCCAGTAGCAGCTCCAACTCCGTCTTCCCCTCCAGCAGGGTCGCCCCGACGGTTCTAGCAGCTACTCCAGCACTCTCTTCGGCTCCCGTCTAGTCTCGATGTCCACATAATCGCCGGCAGTGGCAACGATGACTGCCCAACAGATATTGTCATTGGTGGCCGACATGATGCGCTCCCATGGCGGCAGTCTTCCTCCAATCACGGCGGCCTACTTGAAGCCTTACACTGTAAGGATCCAGTAGCTATGTTTTCCTACCAGATTCCAGCCACCAAAGTTCCAGCACTTCGACGATAAGGATAACCCAAGACAACACATCGCCCACTTCGTAGAAACTTGCAACAATGCCGGCACATACGGCGACGAGATGGTGAAGCAGTTCGTTCGCACCCTCAATGCTAATACGTTTGACTGGTATGTTGATCTCCTTCCAGGATCCATCGACTCAACCGCTTTTACAGCACCCGACACATCATTAGTGTCGTCAAGCAAAGGAAGGACGAGCCGGTGATTGAGTATATCGATCGTTAGAGGAACCTTGTGCTAAATTCACAAGATCGATTGTCTAAAGACTCGGCCATCGAGATGTGCACCCAAGACATGCACTGTGGCTTGCTCTACATCCTCAAAGGGATCAAGTCTCGATCCTTCAAAGAACTCGCAACTCGGGCTCACGATATGGAGCTCAGCTTAGCAAATCGCGGAGACTCGAAGGCCAAAGACTTCTTGAAGATGGAGAAGAAGGACAAACCACTGGCACCAAAAGCCAAGCAAGTTAACGTTGCCAATGTCACTTCAACCTCCAAACCACTCAAAATTGGTGGCAAGCCGGATCAAGAAAAAGGGACCACCATACCGCTGCCTCAGTCTTAAAGGCAACCAAGGATGACTCTCGAGGAGCTCGAATCAAAGGAGTATCCCTTCCCGAACTCGGAAGTCTTCTCTATGTTCGACCAGTTGCTGCAGGAGAAGATGATCAAGCTTCCCCCATCAAAGAAGTCCGAGCAAATGCATCGCGTCGACGATCCTCTCTTCTGCAAGTACCATCAGGTGGTTAGCCATCCCATCGAGAAGTGTTTCATTTTCAAAGAGAGAACCATGGCGCTCGCAAAGCAAGGGAAGATAGAGATCGACTCCAGTGATATCGCTACAGTAAACATGACATCCATCACCTTCTGTTCTTTCCCACTGGTACTCGTTGCTGCACAATAAAGAACGCCCAAGTTGTGCATCAACCATCAAAGGTCAATCACAAAGTCTACTACATAACCAAAGGTTTCGAAGCGATGATGGCATGCTCCTACGCTCGCCAGGAATGAAACCCCGTTGCCCTGGGGGTAACCGTCACTCACGTCAATACCTCTCCCGAGCAAAGTCACGTCTCAATAAACTCTCCAAGAGAGGTATGAGTGTGGAGATCCAGAAGTTGGCCTGTTGGGCCAACCCTGAGGAAGGTTGACTACTATATCCTCTACTCCCAGCCTCCGTCAGTCTCAATGGAGGAGATCGTGCCAACTAGCTGGGGATCGAAGAAGGAGTTTGCGAAAGAGCAAGTCCCTCCCTGTAAAACTATATCTCTATGTACTCTATAAAGGAGGTATGAGCAAGGAGATCCAGAGGTCGGTCTGTTGGGCCAACCCTCGAGTAACTTCAATTACTATGTTATCTACTCAAATCCTGCATCCATTTCAATGGAAGAGATCAAACTCACCGGCTGGGGATCAGAAGATGAACCAGCAGAGCCTCTAGAAGAACAAGCTTCTTCAACCGATAAGAAACCTGCAGCTGCCACTCCCAATCTTCACCTTGATGAAGGAGAATCCATCGATGAAGACGCATGGATCATGATACCTCGAAGGCGAAGGCCATGGCGGGCGAGACATCACAAGCTAGATCGGGTGACGAGAAAGCTCCCCGAACGACACCTACAAGAAGAAAAGCAAAGCTCCAGCAAGAAAGGTGTTCAATGTACTGCCAGCAAATTCAGCTGACCTCCTTCAGCAAAGCCCTCCAGAACCAGCAATGCTGCAAGAGTTCTTCCCCGATCACTTCCTCCCAGCCGATCAGTACCTCAGAGTCTCCTGTTGTATGGTCGAAGTTCATGAGATGCCAGGAGAAAAAGGCGAGATCGAGTTTTTTGAAGAAAGCGACTCCGATGATGAGGGGGGCGGCTCCGACAAGGAAGGCACTGCCTCCCATGACGAGGCAATCTTGCACTTGCCGCTCATAGAAGCATTGCACCTCCCTAAGAAAGCTCACCTAGCAATGGTCGTAGCCTTGGCGGATCTAGACAGCTATAAGAGAAAGATGAAAGATGGTGAGATGGGCAGAATTATTGCCCCATGCGACGTAGCAATAACCTTCTCAAACGAAGACTTGCAACTCGGAGCACGACTGCACAACCGACCCGTCTATTTCTCGGGGTACATCAAGGAGAAGCCAGTAAATCGAATCATGTTGGATTATGGCTCCGTTGTTAATATCATGCCCATCCAAACAATGAGGCAGCTCGGTATTACCACCGGCCAGCTCTCACAAAGCCAGCTGGTCATTCAAGGGTTCAACCAAGGCGGATAGTCCACCATCGGGATCATTCGTCTAAAGCTTTCCATCATCCAGCTCGACGCGATGGTCCTCTTCTACGTCATTGACTGCCATACGTCATATCACCTCCTACTGGGAAGACCTTGGCTATATGAGAATGGTATTGTAGTGTCTACCTGACACCTGTGCCTCAAGTACTACGAGGAAGGCATAGAGAAGTGCATCATTGCTGACGACAATCCTTTCAATAAGGTCGAAGCATACCTTGCTGATGCCAAATTTTACGAGGCAAAAGACCTTGTGGCAAAAGTCCTTCCAGCTAAATATACTCGAGCCCAAAACGCTAAAGAGGTGAGCAGGATAAAACTCTTCCACCTGCGAATCCAGAACAACCTTCCAACAAGGCGATACTCGAGGTAAAGGAAGCACCAAAGTCAAGACAAAGAATGCGCATCAGCTTCAAGCCAAGATTTACGCAACATACTCTTTGCGTCCAAGCCGCACCAATCATGCGCCTCATGCCTCAATGGCTTCACAAACACGAATGGCAAAATCTTGCTTCGGTAAAGGAAACGGCTTCACCACTGTTAGAAGCCAATGTCATCACCATGAAAGAAATGACATTGCCACTACCTGGTCTGATGCAAACTTCAAGTTTGATCGGACCTGTCGGATCTATCGACCCCAATCAACTTGCATTTAAGCCAAAATAGAGTTAGGGGCAAAATGCCACCAAACTGTTGTTCAAAGCCGACTACAACAAAGAAAGCGCCATGCATATGGGTACGCTTCCTCCAGCTGTGACACCGCATGGGATGACCAAGACTCAAGCTCGTCTTTTTCCAAGCGACGAGCAAATTCTTCCTAATCGGCGAGGCATCGGCTCCAGTCAAACCCTGATGGTCGTTAAGATTGCAACAGAGAAGACCTTCATCAAAAACTATATTGAGGTGAAGATGATAGATGAAGTAGCTGAAGGATCGTCAATCTTTGATACACACACCACTTAGCCGTTCGTCCCAATATCAAGTCAGTCCAAAGAAGACGGCAATGAGCTCAATATCGGGCCATACTCCAAAAGAGAAAAAAAGCAGTCAAAGCCGGTCAAATTCAAAGTATATATCTGTGTTCGAAAAACTCGGGCTAATCAAGCAAGAAAAGAGGAAGTCGACGTTCGACTGTTTGGGAATGCCAGTTAGGGATGCCGTTTCGATACCCACCCACCCACCCAAGTCGATGCGTTCGACAAGGTCTCCGAATAAAATCTTCCACGATCGATACATGGTGGCCGTCAATCATATCTCTATTATCGAAACTGCAAACGGTGATTCTTTTACTTCGGACGACGAGTTGCAAGGCGCCCCGCCAGTCCTCGAAGAAGGGGGGCAGTCCACCATTGACGACTTGAAAGAAATCAACTTGGGTACAGAAAAGGAGCCCCAGCCTATATTCATCAGTACACTCTTGACTCCCGAAGAAGAAGCTGCATACATCAAGCTACTCCAAGAATACAGAGACGTTTTCGTATGGTCCTACAAAGAGATGCCAGGTCTCGATCCTACAATCGCAGTACACTAGCTCGGCATCAAACACAAAGCTAGCACCATCAAGCAAGGACAAAGATGCTATCGGTCAGAAATAGTACCCCAAATAGAAAGCAACGTAAACAAACTAATCGAAGCCGGCTTCATACAAGAGGTCAAGTACCCGACTTGGATCTCCAGCGTCATTCAAGTCAAGAAGAACGATCAAATCAGGATGTGCGTGGACTTCAGAGACTTGAACAATGCATGCCCCAAGGACGACTTCCCATTGTCAATCACGGAGCTAATGGTGGACGTGACGACAGGCCACGAAGTGCTAACTATCATAAACAAATCTTCAGGCTATAACCAGATCTGGATGGTGACCAAAGATAAGGAGCTCACGGCGTTTTGCAACCCAAAGGGAATCTACGGCTATAAAGTCATGCCATTGGGCTTGAAAAATACAGGAGCCACCTATCAACGAGCCATGTAGAAAATCTTCGATGATATTTTTTATCAAAACATGGAGTGCTACGTCAATGACCTAGTTGTAAAGTCCAAAGAGAAGTTAACACATCTTCAAGACCTCGAGCTGATCTTCAAACGACTTCAAAGGTGCAAACTCTGCATGAACCCACTCAAATATGCGTTCAGAGTCTCCTCGGGAAAATTCCTCGGCTTTGTCGTGCGGCATCGAGGCATTGATCCAAAATTGATGTTATCCTCAACATGTCTGCACCAAAGACAATGCGAGATCTCAGAGGTCTCCAAGGGCATCTGGCATATATCAGAAGATTCATCGCCAACCTAGTTGGAAAGTGTCACCCCTTCAGTCGCCTCATGAAAAAATAAGCTCCATTCAAGTGGAATGAAACTTGTCAGGAAGCCCTCCAAAGCATCAAGGACTATTTGCTAAAGCCGCCAGTTCTATCAGCACTAATTGAAGAAAAGCCATTGATCCTCTACATTAGCACCCAGGAGCAATCCTTGGGGGCACTCCTGGCTCAAGACAACGAGTTGGGCAAGGAGACAATATGCTACTACTTGAGTCGCACTGTGACCATCAAGATCCAATAAGTCAAGAGCCAAGACTCCTGAGGCTGGGATGCCAAGATGGATAAGGTGAGGTGTACAAGGCCATGAGTTAGCGCCACATCGCTTGGAGAGAAGGAGATCCTGAGCTACTTATATAATTTTCCCTCCTAAATATAGAAGACACGTTTTAAAACCGTGTGCCGTTACAGAATTCATAAGAACTCCGTAGTTAAGCATGCTCGGGCGAGAGTAGTACTAAGATGGGTGATCACCCTGGGAAGTTCTCATGCAGGCACGGGCAAAGCGGACAATATCTTGTGTGTTTGGGACAGATGTTACAAAATGATATCAGAGCTGGTTCTCCTCGAGATGGGGGGGGGGTCTAACCCTACACGAGAATGTGTAGCTCTAAGGGGGGTGGATTGTGATGACCAAGATCTAATAGGCCAATAGCCAAGAGCCAAGACTCCTGAGGCTGGGATGCCAAGATAGATGAGGTAAGGTGAGGTGAGGTGACGTGTACAAAGCCTTAAGTTAGCCCCATATCGCTTGGAGAGAAGGAAATCTTGAGCTACTTATATAATTTCCCCTCCCAAACATAGAAGACGCATTTTAAAACCGTGCACCGCTACGGATTTTGTAAGAACTCCGTAGTTAAGCGTGCTCGGGCGAGAGTAGTATAAGGATGGGTGACCACCCTGGAAACTTCTCATGTGGGCACGGGCAAAGCGGACAATATCTTGTATGTTTGGGGCGGATGTTACATGCACCCTCGTCGGCGCAGAGCTAAACTACTCCCCGATCAAGAAATTTTATCTGGCACTCATCTTCGCTATGAAGAAGCTGCGGCACTACATGTTGGCTTACATCATCAAGCTCATTTCGAAAGTTGACCCTATTAAGTATATTATGTCAAGACCGATGCTCTCTGAACGTTTAGTCAAATAGGTGTTGCTTCTTCTCGAGTTCGACATCATCTTCATTCCACAGAAGGCAGTCAAGGGGTAAGCTCTCATGGATTTTCTAGCGGAAGATCCTCTCCCAGCAGAATGGGAACTATCAGAAGACCTTCCAAACGAGGGAGTATTCTCCATCAACATCGCTCCCTCTTGGAAGATGTTCTTCGACGGCGTAGCAAGGCAAGATGTGGCGGGTACAAGAGTCATTTTTGTCACCCCGAATGACGAGATACTTCCATTTTCATTCCTGCTGTCAGAACCATGCTCCAATAACGTAGCAGAATACCAAGTGCTGCTCATCGGCCTCGAACTCGTCAACGATATAAAGCTTCAAGGACTCGAGATCTTCAGCGACTCCCAGCTCGTCATCCAGCAAGTCTTGGGGGCATACAAAGTCAACAAAGAAGATTTCATGCCGCTGCACACGCAAGCTCTGGAACTCCTCGACGCACTCGAGGCTGCTTCTATTCAGTATATCTCCAGGAATCTCAACCAACAGGCCGATGCACTTGCAAACTTGACGGCTACACTCCTGTTTCCATAAAAAGTCAGCTCGTCATCATCATCTGCAAATGGATAGTGATCACCAAGGAAGACAGCCCTGCTGGGATTCCAAGTCAAGTCAATACAGTGCACGTCCTTATGATCTAAGAGCAATATTAGAGACAACCCTTCCTGGACTATCTCATCCATGGAAGGCTTCCTGACGATCCAAAGCGCAAGGTTGATGTCCGTCGGCAATCTCTGAAATTCTTTCACTTCAACAATGAGCTCTACCATCGAAGCTATGACGGTACGCTTCTAAAATGTCTCGCAAAAGAATAAGCGAAAGCGGCGCTGTAAGAAGTCCACGATAGAATTTGCAGCACACACCAGTCCGGTCAAAAGCTCCACTTTCGTATCAAGAGGATGGGGTACTACTGGCCCACGATGATCAAGAATTGCTTGGAATTTGCCAAGAAGTGCCAAGCTTGTCAGCTCCACGATGACTATATCCGGCAGCCACCAGAACCCTTGCATCCGACAATTGCGTCATGGCACTTTGACGGATGGGGACTTTACATCGTGGGTCCTTTGCCCAAGTCATCCAAACAGTATCTCTACATTTTGGCGGCAACGGATTACTTTTCCAAATGGGCTGAAGCAATACCATTACGAAAAGTCACCAAGCACTCCGTCATCAACTTCATCTAGAACGACATCGTCTTCCGATACGGCGTACCTCGCTACATCGTCACAGATAACGGGAAACAGTTCAAGAATGTCACTGTCAGCCAGTTTTGTGCCAAGTTCGACATCAAACAATGGTGCTCAATGATGTACAACGCCCCAGCAATGGTCTGGCAGAAGCCTTTAACAAGACTCTCTGTAAGCACTTGGAGAAAGTCATCTCGAAGTCGAAGAAGGACTGGTATGAGCGCATGGGAGAAGTATTATAGGCATATCGCACTTCCTTCTGCACTCCCACATAAGCAACTCCGTACTCCTTCGTCTACGGGGTAGAAGCTGTTCTTCCACTCGAACTCCAGATCCCATCACTCAAGATAGTGATCTAAGAAGGCCTCGCTAGCGATGACAACGCCCAGCTTCACCTAGCGGAATCGGAGGCACTAGATGGGAAATGCCTAGCTTGAAGCTCAGCAATGCTTGGCGTGCTATCAAGCCAAGTTGACTCACGCCTTCAACAAAAAGATTCATGCTCGATCATTCCAAACAGGAGAGCTAGTGCTAGCAATCAGGCACGCCATTATTCTCTCACATCGAGGAGGAAAGAAATTTGACGCCAAATAGGATAGGTCGCACACCGTCAAAAAAGTCTTCCAACGACTTATACCTCCTCACAATGCCAAAAGGGCTCACACTCGACTCTATCAATGGCAAGTACCTCAAAAGGTACTATGCCTAAAGTAAGGCTACACTCCTTGAAAAAAAAAAAGAAGAAGCCCAAACTATGTGCGACTTGATCCCTCTCAGTAGGGTACGTAGGTAGCCTGCAAAGATTCAGTCCAGACAAAAAGAAATACCCCAACATTGTCCCAGAAGGCCAGCCCAGTGGAGAACGAGTGCAAAACCACATGTCCAGTCAACAAACTAAAGATGACAAGAAAGTCGAAGTCCTTGAGGCACTGAAACAGCTCGCCTCCTGCAGCCTACATGCGCTGCAACTCCATGGGTCGGAAGGTTGGAAGCTCCCGGTGTTTCGCCAGCTCTTCCTACTGCTTCGCAAACTCTGCTCCAGAAATCTTCTCAGTCGCTCGAACTTTCTCCAGAGGGGACTCCCACTTCTACAGTGACGCACAAGCAACCTTCAGGAAGGTCTGCATCCGCTCCGCAAACAAGGAGTCATCCACTTTGAAATCCGTCAGTCTCATGCAAAAGCTCGGGCCCACCTAAAGGACAGGAATCGCCACTGAAGTCAAAAGCAACAACCCGAAGAAAAGCAAATGCATCAGAGACAACTGTATCATTCGCAACCTCCACAAAGCAAAAAAAAAAAAGATCGTCGGAGCTGTCACTAAGGTCAAGATCGACAAGCAGAAGATGACTAAAGTAGTCTGCTCCTCGTCAACACTCACGACCTCGTTTTCTCCTCGTCAAACTCCAAACCGTCCATCTTAATGTTCTTCAAGCCAGCATCGCTACTAGAAAAGTTCTCTATAGGCTTCCAACAATCGATGGTCGTCCAAAGGAACATCCTACTCGCCTCGCTCGGCATGCCCGGACGCAACCTCGCCAGTCGAACGATGCATATGAAAGGGAGGCGAAGTCATTTGTTCCCACGATAAAGATCTTCTTCGATCTAGCCAGCCTCCTAAAGACTCTCGAAAGGGTGAGTCTTGAAAGAAGATGAAGGAATCAAGTCAGATCCAGAACCAAGTCAAGCCAAGAAACGCATCAAGTTCAAGAGAAAATAAAGATGATAGGACTCCAAAAAAAAAACCATCACAGAAGGGGGCACCACAGCCCCTTGAAAGCACACAGCCCCATAGGGAGCTGACGCATAGACCCCGTACCCAAGTAGAGCCCACAGCCCCTAGTGCAGCCCCAAAAGGAAGAGGGCCACAATCCTTGGTATAAAAAAATAGGGAAACCGAAGAGAGAGAGAGAGAGAGACACACACACAGCCCTCTCTCTCCCTTTAAAAACCCAGCATCCCTGAAGAAGGGCTGGGGTCCCTCGCCCACTGACCTCCAGCCCGCGCGCCAGACCACCGCCTGCACCCGCGCCCAGCCGGACCCTTCCTACGTGCCGCTGTCGTGCCACACTCCTGCGCCGTCCACTGCACCGACCCGCTACTCAGACCCCACGCCCGACCCCTACCTGCGCGCCGCCCGTCTGTCGCATCGCCAACTGC
Organism: Chamaelirium japonicum; assembly: GCA_947650365.1. Lineage (NCBI taxonomy): Eukaryota > Viridiplantae > Streptophyta > Magnoliopsida > Liliales > Melanthiaceae > Chamaelirium > Chamaelirium japonicum. The sequence continues at coordinate 3,322,602 of OX393557.1, read as the reverse complement.
CCGTAGCCCCGCCCACCTGCGACCTTACCAGCGCCCGCGGCCGCTCCAGACACCGCCTGCCGTGCCTCATCGGAGCCACCTGTGCTCCACCTGTCTGCTACACCGCAGCCGTCACCTGCCGCCCGCGCCGGCCATCCACGACCGTACCCACTTACGCTCACCATGCCACCTCGCTTACGCACTGACCGTGCCCCACCGCCGCATCGCCAGCCTCTAGCCCGCGCACCCGGCCTACTTCCGCTGTGCGTGCAACCTCGGCCGTCGCCCGGGCCCTGTGCGCTGTCTGTGCCGACCACCTACTGCGCCCTCCCGCGCACCTGCGACCATCAACCGCCTGCACTACAGCCACCATTGATGCACCGCTCCGTCTCGACCCCGTTGTAGCCGCGCCACTTGTGTCGTTCCAAGCGCGCCGCAACCACCGTTGCTACTATAATTCTTCGTGCCTGACCGGCAAAGAAGGAGACGGACAAAGAAAAAAAAAAGAAAGAGAGAAAAGACAAAATAGAGAAGAAGAAGAAAGAGAAAGAAGACGAAGACAGAGGAGTCGTACCTCGCCTTCGACAACTCCGTCTCCTCCCCTCGCCATGCCAGCGTCACTTGGCCGTGACGGATCTTCCTCGCACCACGTCGTCGTCATCAACCTTGGTCACAACGACTCGCCATCATCTTTATGCTCCCGTCTCCCCCGAGCTGCCTTCAGGCTTCGTGCAATGACCGCCATCAACAATGAAGGAGGCGACGACTAGGAAGACGGAGCAAGTCACGTGCAACCATAGGCAGCCCCTTCGCAGATGGTCTCCAAGCGCCAACCTTCTGCAAGAGCCACCGTCACCGACGAAAAAGGCGACGACTATGAAGACGGAGCAAGTCGCGTGCAACCTTAGGCAGCCCCTTCGCTGATGGTCTCCAAGCGCCAACCTTCTGCAAGAGCCGCCGCCACCGATGAAAGAGGCGACAACTAAGAAGACAGAGCAAGTCACATGCAACCCTAAGCAGCCTCTTCCGCCGACAGTCTCCAAGCTTCAATCCTCCGCAAGAACCGACGCCGGATGAAAGGAGTAGAGGGGTAGGGGTCTTTAAATAAGCCTCAACCCTATCCAAAAAAGGAATCAAGGACAAGCACTGTGCGTTTCCTACGTATGCAAGTGATACACATTTCCCGCAGGCGTGCTCGTCCTTGAGGGGGCATTTGTAAACACCGAAAATTTGATCGCACCCGAGCCCGGCTCGTATGCGCCGACCCGGGGACAAACCCGACATGAACCTGGTCCCACCAGACTCGACCCGAGCCAAAGAAGAGGTCTGGTGGGCCCATCTTCAAGTAGGACCCACCTGGTCCCCCTTTTGGAAAAATATGCCCCCTACTCGCGAGTAGGGAGTGGCTGGCCAAGAAAGAAGAGAAAGAAAAGAACGGAAAGAAAAGAAAGAAAAGAAAAAGAAGAAAGAAAAGGAAAGAAAAAAAAAGAAAGAAAATGAAGAAAAATAAGAAAAAGGAAAGAAAACCACCATGCGCGGGGGGAGGTTGCGTAGACGTCTATACAAGCATGGATCTACGTCGATCCCTCGATCCAACGGACAAGAAACAAAGCCGGGTCACCATCGATTTAATGTGCAAGATTCAAATAAAAATTCAAAAAGATTGAGCCATAACTACTCCGCCAGAAAAAAAAAATAAATAAAGATTTATTCTCCCATAAATTAGGGAATGAATCTTATGGGAGAGATAATTAAGGGATTTAAATGTACCTTCCTATATCTCTCCCCACCCCCCTTCACCTATAAATAGAGGGCGATAGGCAAGTCTCGAAAGATCGGATGGTAAGAGGCAAGGAAGTTGTGCAAAGAAAGAGACTCGCCTTCAATGACACAAGGCTTCACGAGGCTCAGGCAAGCCTACCACTTTGGGGATTGGCTCAGCCCATTGAAAGTCCTCATCAATGTGAAGATCCTTGCACAAGAAGATCAACCCTTTAACTTCGTGTATAAAGGAGAAAGCTCAGAGAAGAAGAACCCTTTAGCTCCGAAGACGCCAGAAGCAAAGGCCAGAGAAGAAGATCGAAGCAGCATCACCCGCCGTCTTCAACAAGCCTTTAACTCCGAAGACGTCAGAAGCAAAGGCCGGAGAAGAAGATCGAAGTGGCATGACCCCGTCGTCTTCATCAAGCCTTCAACTCCGATCAAGCCGAAAAGCCCGGAGAAGAAGATCGAAGCGGCATCACCTCGTCGTCTTCAACAACATCCGCTCTATTTACGAAGAAGAAAGCTTGGAGAAGGATACCCGAAGCGGCACTACACCCGTCGTCTTCAACAAAGCCTTCAACTCCAATTACACCAAATACCCCCGGAGAAGAAGCTGACACTACAACCATCACCAGGTCAAAGATAGAAGCAAAAAAGCTTTACAAAGAAGGAGACACGCCTTCAACGACCCAAGGCTTCACGAGGCTCGGGCAAGCCTATCCCTTTGGGACCAGCTTAGTCCATTGAAAGTCCTCATCTATGTGAAGACCCTTGCACAAGAAGATCAACCCTTCGACTCCGTGCACGAAGAAGGAAGCTCGGAGAAGAAGAAACCTTCAACTCCGAAGACGTCAGAAGCAAAGGTCAAAGAAGAAGATCAAAACGGTATCACCCCGTCATCTTCAATAAACCTTTGACTCCGATCAAGCTCAAAAGCCCGGAGAAGAAGATTGAAGCGGCATCACCCCATCGTCTTTAACAAGCCTTCAACTCCGATCATGCCCTAAAGCCTGGAGAAGAAGATCGAAGCGGTATCACCCCATCGTCTTTAACAAGCCTTCGACTCTGATCAAGCCCAAAAGCCCAGAGAAGAAGATCGAGGCGGCATCACCCCGTCGTCTTCAACAATCCTTCAACTCCGATCAAGCCCAAAAGCCCATAGAAGAAGATCGAAGCGGCATCACCCCGTCGTCTTCAACAACGTCCGCTTTATTCCCGAAGAAGAAAGCTTAGAGAAGGACACCCGAAGTGGCGCTACACCCGTCGCCTTCAAAACAAAGCCTTCAAATTCTGATCAGGCCAACGAAGCCCGAAAAAGAGAAGAAGTCAAACCGACGCTACAATCATCGAGGAAGCCGAAAGAATAAAGAAGTGTGGGTGCAAATTTTGGCAAGAAGCCCACAGACTGTGGGACCTACCAGCCCTGCCTGGGGGTCCACGGGGACTATCGCAGGACCCACCGGCCCTGCTTGGGGGGTCCACGGAAACCACCGTGGGACCCACCGGCCCTGCCTGGGGGGTCCACTGAGACACCGCGGGACCCACCAGCGTTGCCTGGGGGGTCCACTGAAACCATCATGGGACCCACCAGCCCTGTCTGGTGGGCCCACAGAGACTACAGCGGGACCAACCAGCCCTGCCTGGTGGGCCCATAGAGACTACAGCGGGATCCACCACCCTATCTATGGAGTCCCCAGAGACGACAGCGGGACCCACTAGCCCTGCCTGTGGAGTCCCCAGAGATGACAGCGGGACCCACCAACCCTGCCTGGGGGATCCCTAGATACGACGACAGAAACCGCCATTTGTCCCGGTTTTCCTCCCAGAGATTTCTATAAATAGCAGAGCCTTCAAATGTAAAAAGGATCCAGAACCAAAATCTGGAATCTGATTTCAAAAACCCGAGACCAGAATCCCAGAGCTCTGGAATCCAAGCTTTTGATCTTCCAAATTTTCTCGATCTTCTTCTTGTCTCTGAAGAGTTTGGAGACATTTCAGTGACACTCGACCTATCGAGGTCACGACGAACAAAGAGTTAGTGAATTCAAGTTGCTCCCTATAGCACGGACACATAGGCTTCTGCTGAACTCCGAGATCATAACTTGTGCCAACCTTCTCTCTGTTTGCATATCAAAAATCCTAACTCAAAGTCACCAAGGCATCGACCTTCGGACCTACCTTCCAGTCAACAGATCGATCAAAGACCTTCGACTCAACTTCGATTGACTGGTGGGGCAGAGTCTTCGGATTGGCACGAAGATTTTTTTCCCACAAGAAGCCTTGGAGACATAGACATCGCCGTTCGAAAAGAAGATCGAGTCAACGCCAAAGCAAAAGCCAACGCAAAAAACCAAAGCAAAAGTACCGATAAAGTCTGCGCCAAAGCAACGCACGTGCCAAAGCCAAGCAACTACGACGATCACGAGCAAAGCACCGCACGTTTTAGCCGATACGACGCAAAGTCCTAAAGAATTAAAGCACCGTAAGCCTCTACCCGTCTACGTTCAAGCGCAAGCGCCAAAGTAAAGCAAAAGCCAGAGCCACACCAAAGCAAAGACGAAGCCAAAAGCCAAAGCCAAAGCCAAAGCCGACGCCAGAAGCACGATCGACACCGCGATCCGATGATCAAGGACGCCAAGATCTAGCCAGAGTCGAGGGAGACATAAAGACCGAAGAACGAAGCCAAAAACCCCCTAGCCAAGAAAGCGCAAAGCACGGAAGGGATAAAAGCAACGGCGAAGACTCCTTAGCCTCTCAAGAAATCATCATCCTGTAAAGATCTCTGTCCTAAACAACCCCTCCAGAGCTCTCACACGAAGTAACATGGAGACGCGGATCAAAGGGACCCTCTAGAGGATCTCTCCCATAATTTCCTGATCAAATCTTCGTTGCACCCGGCTCACCACCCCTGAGTTCCCGGGTCCCAGTCTCTGTAATTTCGTTTTGTGCAATAAGGACGATCCGAATCCTTTTTCTGTGCATACAGGGATGACCACTAAACCTGGGATCTAAACAAAACCCTAACTGTACCCACTTGTCTCCACTGCTTGCCACCACTAGGGTAGCGATGGCGAGCAGATCCAGCTCAAGGTCTGTTGGACCAAAAATCGGGGCGATGGTTGAGAGTAAACAGGTCACGCTTGAGAGAAATGAGAGAAGAGAGAAGGGGAGGGTAATTTTAGGTTTATTAAAAAAGTCAAGGACCTTAGGCTAAACAAAACTTAAGTTGGTCATGTTCATGGTAACGATTTGTTGTTAGGGACCTCTCACATATTAACCAAAAAAAAAAAAGATAGCTAGACTAACGAGTTTAATCGAACATGAAAACCTGATGTTTCTAATGTCAGTTTATAAACCTGACTAAACTTGGTGTTTTGAATGCCTTGTTCCTTAAACTCCGCTCAAGCATTGAACACGCACTTGATTAGTCACTAAAAAAAAAACAAGACCCGGTATCACAAACAATGAATTTCAATTTAGGGTCCGTTCTTTTGGCGAGACATAAATGGGAGGGGAAATTCATTTGCTTGAGACATTCATGGGCAAGAAAAATTATGTCTGGGAAATTAAATGTCTCATGTTCTTTTCAGTTGGACAAATCCATCTAAATTTTTGATGGATCAATGCCCGACCAATTTTGATGGGACTCTAATGTGCCACCAAACTAGGAAAAAAATGAATCTTGAAAATTTATTTACCCGGAACATTAGACAAAAGAACATGGCACAAATTGAGATTAGCCGGAATCAATGTCCGACCTAATTTACTCGCCAAAAGAACGGACCCTTAATGATAAAAAAAAAATATAGGACATTGAAACAAAAGGAACAAAATATATAAATAAACATAATTTAGACGTCCTCAAAATATATGCGAAATAGGACCGAAATAGATCGGTGTTTCCTTAATAAGGAGATGATAAGTAATAGTATAAAACTATTGATATACCCAGCTATTATATATTGAATAGGGCGTGTAATACATAACAGGAGTGCAATTTGTTAAGGTAAGGGTGAAAATAATCAAGGGATAACAAATCCCAAAATAACTTGCATGTCCTTTTTCCTCTCGACCTGAAGAGGGCGACGCTCCACTCAACCGATTGTCGAGGCTGCCAACCAGCAAACCAGGGTCGTCGGAGTCACCGAAAACCATAGGTAGTCTCGGGGACTTGGCCGCACGGCCACCCCTATCTTGGCTTGGTTTCTTTGGCCGCGGAAAAAGAAGGGACTTGGTCGCACGGCCACCACGGGCAGCGCATCTCGGCGCGGGACCTAAATGTTGGGTGTGTTTGAAAACCACACAAAACCAAAAGTGTTTAGTCCCATATCGGTAAGGGAAGAAATCCCCTACCAACTTAAAAGGGATTGCCCACTTCCTCCCACTAGTCATCACACTGGAGGAGGGGCTCCACTAGCTCACACATGCGCGTGCGTGCATGTCGGGCTTGGGCATGGGTTGGGCGGCGCGTGTGTGTGTGCGCCCGTTGACCCGGACACGATAGCACCTTCGAAATGGGCTGGTCCGCTCCTGCCTTATTTTTATTTTTCCTTTTAAACCTGTCATTTTTTTTTCTTTTTGGCTACTAGCCGTTTTGCATGCGACTCGATGCTGCATGCTGGCCGTTACAAGGCTGCTCTCTGCAAGCTGTAACGTGCAAGGTTAATGGGCTTAATCGCAGCCCATTAACCGCTCCCCTCTTTCAGCCCTCTATTAACTGCCCGAGGCCTATATAAGGCCCAGCGCAGCCATAGAGCAGTACACACAAAAAAGTGAGAATTGCACCCTACTTTCGTCTTCTCGAGCTCTTACTGAGGTGCTGCATCCTTGCTCCAAGAAGACCTTCTCTCGGATCAAAGGTTGTGCTGCGGTGCTGCCTCCCTACTTCGAGAAGACCTTCTTCGAGTCACTGGATTCCTGAAAGTTTTCGAGGTTCGCAACGCCTTTTTGAAGTCGTGTCGACGAGAAGGTGGTCGCCTAACCGGGGTCGTCGTATCTTCGAGAACCATTGCCACGAGACCCGCACGAGAGGGGCAATAAGTTTCTTGGGACAGCGCCTAGCGTGCTTCGACCACAGGCCAAAGTTTCTAACTCTAATTTCTTGCTATTAGTAGATCTATTGAAAATGATTTGCATCTAATTCTAAACACTAAATAATTAGAGATAATTTAGATAGTTCATTTCTCTCTTTTAGAAAAGTTCGGCAAGGTGAATGACGGTTCCATAGAACCCGCTCTGCCTCGGCAAACATTTTCTAAAAGAAGTTTGTGATGTGCCTTTGCTTGAAAATATTATAATTGATAAACAACCAATCATTTAATATTAACAATTTGATTAAGTCCTAAGTTTAGTACTATAGAACGATTAGATTTCATACACTAAATCCCTGGCGAAGCCATATAGGTGTGGGATCCAAGAAGGTTATAACTACCTGTGGTCCAAAACCAAGGTGCAAATTGGTCACACTCATTATTTCAAAATTATTTGTAATACACTAACTATCCAAAGTGGTTTGTTTAGTGGTTTCATAACTTATCTAGTCCTCGCCCGTAGTTTTTCCCCAAAATGAATGTCTTGAAATGAATACTCGGCCAGACCGAGTCCGCCGATGTCCTCTATATTCCTCGTCTGTAGAACCCTAGAGCACATCATCTTCTCTCTCTCTCTCTCTCTCTCCCCTAGAGCACATCATCTTCTGTCTCAATGACTTAGTGACCTCGTCAGTATCCCTAACGACCTTGTGTTCTACCAACTACCTGAGAAGCGTGCATCTCCAGCAAGCTAATCTTCCTACCATCCTCACTGATGGTTAGAGGGATTTCCTAAAATCATTTTTTTAATTTACAAGATTCCTCAACAGACAAATTTTACAAGTATAACATATGAAAACCCTCGAAGCATGGTGATATGTGTTTTCTATTGGGTTTTGGTTCGATTTCACCCAGTCGGTCTTGGACTCGGTCGATCTAGTGGGTAACAGTCGGGCTCAAAGGTATGTAGTTAAGTCATCTTGAACCAACCCTAATTCTATAGGTGTCGGGATTGGATCTAGGGTTCGAGTGGGTGTGAGTCCCAACTCCAGTGCAACAAGGATGCGTCACACCTAGCGCACCTCATTAATAAACGTGAACCCATAGGAGACCCTATTTGGAAATGAAAAACGCCTTACGGTTACGGCCTACAGGTGTTTAAGGGAGGGGGTGCCAAACCTGGACGGTGTGTGTGCCACCTAGCCTTGTGTGCGAAAACTGAGAAGGAGAGAGGGATCGCGAGACGCGCGATGCCCCCCCTCTCTCTTTCGTTCCTCCCGTCAGCTGCAAGCCAAGAGAGAAAGAGAGGGAGAGAGAGAAAGAGAGAGAGAGAGAGAGAGAGAGAGAGAAAGAGGCCATTACTCCTCTCTCCCTCCCTCGGTTTCCTCCTCCGTTCCGCAGGTGAAGCCTGAGATAGAGAGGCCTACAGCCCCTCCCCCGTTCCTCCTCCTCCCTTGCATCCTCTTCTTTTTGGGAAAGCAAAAAGAGCGAGAGAGAGAGAGAGAGAGAGAGAGAGAGAGAGAGAGAGCAGCCCCTCTCCTCTCTTCGTAGTTTTCTTGGTTTGCAAGAAGAAGAGAGGGAGAGGAGATACGAGCTATGTTTTCCCTTTTCTCTTCAAGGATTCTATTTTTGTTGGATTGAATTATAGAGAGAGAGAGAGAAAGAGAGAGAAAGAATTCTTCGGCCTCACAAACTCCACTTTCTCGTCTCATCAATCTTTATGGGGTCTCCACACGGGTCTTCGGTCGCCAAAAAGAATCAGAATTGAAAGCTTACACCCAGCGATCGTTGGATCACATTGCACGTCATCTCTTTGTCCATCGCGTTTGGGATCTCGCGAAAGGAAGACTCGTCTGCATCGACTTAATTGTGGATCGCATCACCCGACAAATTATGATCGAAGGTAAGTTTCGATCCACAGCTCCCGTATATAATCTCTATGTTCATCGTTTTCAAAGCTAATGGTTTTCGATAATAGAGATGATCGCATGTTGTCATGTACACTATTTCTTACATTTCCAAGTTCAATTAGCACCTTAAAGGGTTTGAATGTGTTATCAGTTTCATTGATTATTTTGTGAATGATATGCTTTCCTAAAGTCCTGCAAGTACTTCTATATATATTAGTATCAATTTTTTGTTTTTTTCTAATTAATAAAATGATATGCAAGTACTTCTATATATACTAGAATGATATGATTTGTTAAAGTCTATCAATACTTCTATGCTTCTTGCAGACTTCCTTGAGCTGTTACATCATCCATGGGGTATTCACATAAGTAGTATATTCTCAGACTTCCATATAGATGGCCAATGAGCCAAAAAAACATATAGATCAGTTGACATTTATAATAATGATGTATTGAGAGTCGTACTGAGTTTGTACAAGAAGAAACATTATTGAGCTTTTTGTCGAGAGGGATAGTCATTCATTTGTTTTATAATTGCCAGAAATGATTGAAGAACCTTTACAGATAGTTGATCTGAACGAAGAATATGCCGCCTTCGGTAGCTCTTCATGTGTAGTTGAGGAAGTTATTCAAAATTTTAATTAAAATATATAATAAAATATTTATGAAGTCATAATGATGCTTGTTGTGTTGACCTCCATCATCACAATTTTTGGAATAATGCATGCCAATGGATATGACTATGATATTGATTTTTGGAGGAGGATATGTACCTATCATGACTCCGCATCTTTATGGATACGACCACACTTGGTAAATACAAAAACATCAATATGTATTTTTATCTCCATTTCTTATTATTAGAATCAATGACAATAGGATCTTATACATGTGATTCTTATAGGTACTCTCAATATAAACCCGATAATGGTGTCGGTACATCTAGAGCAACCAATCAGTACATAATGGAACCCTCTAGAATTGATGATCCTTATATGTCAGGCCCTTTAAGAGTTGTGGATCCCAATATGAGAGGCCCTTCTTGAGTGTTGGAACCCGATCTGACAGCAGGAGCCCGAGCCGTATTTGAGTGGACGAGGCATACATACATCCAACAAAAATTCGTGTTGAGGGCAATGATGGATTGCAGAATGTTGTTGTGGTCATTGCTGATGAAAATGGTAGCCATCTATTGGCCCACCTGCAAATTAGCCTCCAATAAGATTCACAATGCATGTGCAAATGATTATTATGTGTTGATAAAATTAGTATTGATTAGTTGCCTCCAACAAGATAAAATTAGCATTGATCGGTTGCTTCTTAGAACTGTGCTAGGACATGTATCTGTTATTCAATTTGCAACCATTGGTTATTATGTGTTGGATTAGTGGATTCTAGAAAAACCTAATAACCCCAAAATGCGTGGATTTATCATTATTCGTATAATTTTCAAATCTCATTATTTCTTGGAAAGTATTCCAAATGGCTTAAAATTAAGGGTCTTTTTTACCTTACCCCCAGAAAATACCCCCTTGGACATTAATTTTCAAATCTTAACCCCCCCCCCCCCCCCCCCTCTCTTCCAAATTTTCATTGCAAAAGACCATGACGATTTAAGGTCAACAAACTACAAAGGGTAAGAGTTAAAAATTAAGACTGTAGGGGGTATTTCTTAATTAGCCCAATTAGGGAGAAAATATTTAGTGGGATGGACATACCACCTCAGTCGTGTTCACCCCAACCCAATGCACGATCAATCTAGGGACAATAACAGGGAAAATATGACGTTGAATTGCAACATATTAATAGTGAATTGGGTGTGAGGGGTACACGGCTGACGTGGTACATCCATCCCACTGAATATTTTTCTCCCAATTGGGAGGGGGGGTTGCAAAAAAACCCCTAAATTTAATGTGCACCAAACAATAGCTACAACAACAAATGTTTATTGTTCAATCAACTTCCATATCTCATAGAGAAGAGAGATTAATATTGAATGTAGCTTTACCCACTGAGGTGCCACTATTTGCCATTAAATGAACTTTAAATGCTTTGGGTGTGAAGTTGTTCATCCCCTGATAAGAATAGAAGAACAAGAAGAAATGGGGAACTGGCCCATGGCCATGGGTCATTTCCTTTTTAGATATTGGATGATCACGGCCTGGAAAAAGACCCTTCATATTAAATAAATGCAGCAACAGAGCATTTATCTTAGTGGCTAAATTGCTAATTATTAAAATCTCTCTCAATTTCTAGTAATCACAGAAACATTCCTTATATTGCACATGTATACATGAGGAAGGTTTCTGCGATTTCTGAAAGTGAGGAAGGTTTTGATAATTAACGTACCTATTGTGTTGGGAGGAATTAGAAAAAAAACCCTTGCGTATTATATAGCAACTACATGTAGATGCAACCTTTCAAAAAAAAACATGTAGATGCATTAATAGGACTTCCTTTGTACTAAGTGGTACTTCCTCTCTCCCATGTAGGAGAGGTTCAATGTTCGACTCCCAGTGGGGACACCATGGATTGAGCTTTTCCTAAAGGTCGCTGTGTCTTGTTTTTTGCGTGTGAATCCTGATCGTTGATGGCATGCTTCACAAGATTATGGAATTAATAAATTGTAGTTACTACCTCCCTTTGTTTCGATCTTCGGACCTCTTTGAGCCCCTGCTCTAGACCATTGTCCTCTAGCCACCTGGCCGGTCTAGCAAAAAAAAAATGATCCTCTAACCAAACTAATGTTGGCTACACTTACCCCAAAACTAGGGTCGTAAGGGGAGGTCGACAAAAGGTATGTGAAGATACCACCGCCCATCCCCTTGCCGTTGTAATACTAAACCCAACAATTCCCCCCTCACATGAGGCTAGGTCTGAACACCCACCAGCCCCCCTCTTATGCTCCGAGACAAGGGGAGGAGGCACAATTTGGCCACATTGCAGGGGGGTTTCTTCACGCATAGGAGGACGACCGGAGGGTAGGTTTGCAGCTCTACAGGAAAATCGACGAATACCATATGTCGTGTTCTAAATCCCTCATGATGCCATCTACGCTCAATGGGGATCCGAATCACACAACTGTGATTTCGGCAGCTCACGGTAAAACCACGGGCAGCGCATCTCGGCGCGGGACCTAAATCCCTGGCAAAGCCATATCAGTGTGGAATCCAAGAAGGTTATAACTACCGGTGGTCCAAAACCAAGGTGCAAATTGATCACACTCACTATTTCAAAATATTTGTAATACACTAACTATCCAAAGTGGTATGTTTAGTGATTTCATAACTTATCTGGTCCTCACCCATAGTTTTTCCCCAAAATGAACATCTTGAAATGAATACTCGGCCAGACCGAGTTCGTTGATGTCCTCTACATTCCTCGTCCGCAGAACCCTAGAGCACATCATCTTCTATCTCAATGACTCAGTGACCTCGTCAATATCCCTAACGACCTTGTGTCCTACCAACTATCGGAGAAGCGTGCATCTCCAGCAAGCTAATCTTCCTACCATCCTCACTGACGATTAGAGGGATTTCCTAAAATCAATTTTAAAATTTACAAGATTGTAACACCTGTGGTGTACGTTAGAATTGAGAATAATAGAAATCCTCAATGGCTAGTTTCGTCTTTTTACAGCCAGATTTTTTCTTTGGGCTTTTTCCCAATAAATGGATCGTAAACCTATGAGATGTTTTACGTTCACATTCTCCGTAACTTCGAGCATGTCACGATGGTGCGTTCCGTGCAACGATCATGTGTATGCGCAGCCAGTTTCGGCAGCCCAGCATGTAAACCCTAGAAAAACGATAATTGGTCGATAGTTGTAGCTGTTTTGTTTCTTACAAGAGATCGGGTAATTGGATCATAACGAAACAGGATACGTTAGATGAGGCTCTAAGAGAGCCTTCCAATGAGCCTGAGTTCAGGTCGATCCGACACCCGGGTGAATAGTTATTACTATTTTGAGTTTTGGAGTCTTTCCTTCTTTTTGGGAGATCCAGAAGTCAGAAAATTATGTACCAAGCGCTAACGCGTTCGCGTTGACGAGATCTTTCCAACAAATCCTCTCGGGCCCTATTCCGAATTCCGATTTAATAGTTACAAGTGATTATTCTTTTCAGCCCGGTTGATGGATGAATCGCACCCGGATTCCAACCAATCCCGGTTCAGGGCTCGGGACCGAGCCCGACCAGCCCTAAAGCCTACCTCCCGGTCTCCTAGCATAATTTAGGCTCTCTTGACCTCCCTCCCCAGTTATTTAAATCCGAAATTCGGATGGTAATTATCGGGTAAGATTTTGGGATAATAAATTCATATCTTTTAGTCCTTATCCCTTCCCCCTTATTAGGAAACCTTAACCAACCCTATCCCCCGTCCCTCCTTATCACAGCCTCCCCCCTCTATAAATAGAGAGAGAGAACGAGAGGAAGAGAGAGAGAACGTGAGAGAACGAGAGAGAACGGGAAAGAGAGAGAAGGACGTAGTAGAGAGAGAGAGAGAACGGGAGAGAAATAGAGAGAAAGAGAGAGAGAGAGAGGGAACGGGATGCAGAGAGAGAGAGAGAGAGCGAGAGCCGGAGACGGAGAAGGAGAAGAGATCGGAGCACCCCACCCGTCCCTCGCCGGAGCCCCGGCGAGCACGCCGAGACCCCACGGTCAGCCACCCTTCTTCTCTCATCCCCTCCGCGACCCAATCCCGCGACCCGGCCCCTTCCTCCTCCCTTGCCGTGGCCCACACGGGCGCACACCTCCGCCGCACTTGAGCCCCTCCCGACGATCGCCGGCGCACCACCGGCCGCCAACCCCTCGTGAAGCCCCCCTCCGGCCGAGCTTCGGGCTCCGACGAGGGCTCCGGCCGCCTCCCACCGCACCTCCTCTGTGGGGGTGGTGCGGGAGAGGCCGACCGAGCGCTCGCCGGCGCTCCAGGCCGCCCCTCCCGCCAGCCGCCGATGCGCAGGAACCAGCCCCTCGGGCTGGTCTCGTGGAGAAGAAGGAGAGGGGGGGGGGGTAGTTTTGTATTTTCCCATGTTTTAATTAACCCAGACCCGAACCGTTTAACCCTGAACCCGACCCGACCCAACATGGCAATGCAGACCCGACCCGACCTAGCAGACCCAACCCATGCAATGAACCGGTCTGGTTCACCCGAACCAGACCCGTGAACCAGTCAAATTTGGTTCGACTGCCATTTCTCCGTCCGAACTCGGAATTGGACAAAACCAGCGCCATTTCGACCGGCTCGGAAAATACTACCTGTTGGCCATAGTTTAGTAAAGTAATTATATTGTTTAATACCTTATTTTATCCTTTGACCCGATATTATCGTGGTACCGTGGTTTGACCGTCGTTTCATCGTCCGAACTCGGATTCGGACGAAACCAGCGGCATTGTGCTCAGAACTTTGAGTCCCACCTATTAAACCCAGAATATAACCCTAGAACCTCTTCTACCCTAGTGAACCAACCATGCGATCGGTTTCACCGGTTCTACGTGGTTTGACCCGAAACCATTCGACCGAAGTCGGATTCCAGCGAAACTGGAACCATCGGAAAGGGTTCTTCGAGCCCGATTCGATGAGTAGGTTTAGCTTCTGTTTACTTGATTGACTTAGTATAGTTTAGGATCGAGTTTTTCAATCGCATGGGTTTGCGTGCTGTCAACTCAAGGTTGGTCCCCTATCGAGGGTGCCCGACTATCCTTGGCATAAAACCCTCGTCGTTGATTCTTCTGTTTTAATCGATAGCATTGTGATATAGAGCTATGTATGTTATCAGACTGTGATTATGGTGATCCAACGGAGGTGGATCAGAGACAACAAGCTGGAGTCGTGTGCGATCGACAGCCAGGTGACATCTACTACCCTTGCGTGGTCTTTAATAGTGGGAAATGAGAATGACTAAGGGTAGGTGTCCATGACACTGCATACGGGCCCCGCCGGGCATCGTCGTATGTGGTCAAGTGGACCCCGCCTTGCATGCGGAGTCGCGAGTCCGGCGACGCATGCTTAAAATATTAATAATAATAATAATGACTGCTTTTGTTTGTATGGACACCGTAATTAGGATTCCCTTAAATTAAATAATAAATTGAATAACTAATAATTATCGGGACCCACCCTCCTGAGAGGAGTATGGCAACCCTTCTGGGATGAGTGTTTTACTTTATTGATTTATTATGTCGCATGGGTTGCGAGAGCAGTACGGGACCAGGGGTAAATTGTTGGAAATTGATAAGCATTAAATAGACCTTTTGTAGCTTCATTGTATATGTTGAAAGATGTTATATGTGAATCTACCTGGTTAGAAGGTAGGGACCCCGTGCGCGCAAGGGCCGTGAACCACCCTGCGCGTACAGCCGAAGTTAAGTAGGTTAGGGGTCACGGGCAAGGGTTGTAGTAAACCCAATAGGAGGTGCCCTCGAGTAGGGATTGGCCTAGCAACCCCGTTCCGGGGAGTTGAAGTCCCCATAGTAAAGCAAGTTGGGCGGTAGAGCTCCACCGTGAAAGACGGGAAACCCCTTATGATCATCTGGGTGACTAGTGCATGGTGTTGGTGGATGCACGGCGAGAGAGTTGGCCCTCTACATCGAAATAAAAGGCCCTATAGTAATGCCCGACCGGGGGCAGGATGAACAAAATATCCGGGGTTCACATTTTGATAGTGTGTGTTTTATCTATATATGAATTTAGAATTGAGTGACTGTTTACATGATGACTTCGTGACTTTATCTGAACGTCTTATTTAATTTGTTCTTTAATGCTGTAGAATATTGAATGAACTTTATGTTAGATAACCTAGTGACAGTAGGAATTACATGTGAATATAGACAACTGATAGGTTTAGGTATTATTCTGCAAACATTGATCATACTAGAACTGCTATATTATATCTTAATTTATTACAATTGGTCGTCTCATATTATTATAGACTATTAGGATGTCACTAGCCATTAATTTGGCTAATCTCTCAATTTCCTATTGGGGGCTACTCTTTCCCACGAGTAGGCTCAGTTGCAGGTCTGGAGGCTCAGGAGTAGCAGTAGGAGTCCAGAGGCGAAGTTAGAGTTGCAGTGTTACCTTTCTGCTTAGTACGTCTGTTTTGTCGTCTTTCCTCTTTAGACATTGTAATTATATTGGAATAAGTGTTTTTATCGGTTAGTTAGTATTCTATGGTTGTAGTTGCAATGGTTCCAGCTGAATTCTTTTGGGTAGGCCTCTCCTCAAGGCCCTAAGCTTAGGATAGATCATGATGAAAATATAAGTATATATAAATGACTAAATTGATTAACCCTGTAGATAGGAACTCTAGACTGGTGCACCTGAGTGTTAGGGAGTGGATGAGACTACGTGGCTAGCCGTAGGAGGCTTGAGCCTCGTGCTCCCTCAGATAGACTCCTGTCAGTATGTAGTGGCACCGACAGGTCACTCATACTGAGAGGATATGACTTTTGAAGGTTGAGCTTGACTAGATAATATCTTCTCTCTGTTGATAATTTCTCTTTCTTTGCTTTTTAATAAAAATGTTTTTTGAAAAATCAAATTTAAAAGATTCCCCTCTTGTTTCTCCCTCCTTCTTGTTTTTCATATTAGAGAGCGTAGAAGCCCTGTGAGAACCCAAATTGGTATAATTAATTGACCAGACCCAAAACCACATCCTTTTCTCACCTCACACCCCAGGGATCGGTCTTCAGATTTCTGGGGCGTGACAAAGATTCTTCAAGAGACAAATTTTACAAGTATAACATATGAAAACCCTCGAAGCATGATGATGTGTATTTCCTGTTGGGTTTTGGCTCGACTTCACCTAGCCGGTCTTAGACCCGATCGGTCTAGAGGGTAACAGGTTGGGCTCAGAGGTATGTGGTTAAGTCATCTTGAACCAACCCAAATTCTACAGGTGTCGGGATTGGATCTAGAGTTCGAGTGGGTGTGAGTCCCAACTCCGGTCCAACAAGGATGCGTCACACCTAGCGCACCTTATTAGTAAACACGAACCCATAGGAGACCCTATTTGGAAATGGAAAACGCCTTACGGTTGCGGCCTACAGGGGTTGAAGGGAGGGGGTGCCAATCTTGGACGGCGTGTGTGCCACCCAGTCCTGTGTGCGAAAATTGAGAAGGAGAGAGAGAAATCACGAGACTCGCGATCCCCCCCTCTTCCTTTCCTCCCGTCGGCTGCAAGCCAAGAGAGAGAGAGAGAGAGAGAGAGGCCATGACTCCTCTCTCCCTCCCCCCGTTTCCTCCTCCGGTCCGCAGGTGAAGCTCGAGAGAAAGAGGCCTGCAGCCCCTCCCCTGTCTCCACTGCGTCCTCTTCTTTTCTGGAAAGCAAAGAGAGTGTGAGAGAAAGTGCAGCCCCTCTCCTCTCTTCATAGTTTTCTTGGTTTACAAGAAGAAAGAGAGGGAGAGGATCGAGATCCGAGCTAGGTTTTCCCTTTTATCTTCGAGGTTTCTATTTTCGTTGGATTGAATTAGATAGATAGATAGATAGAGAGAGAGAGAGAAGAGAATTCTCCGGCCTCACAAATTCCTCTCTCTCGTTTCATTAATTTGCATGGGGTCTCCACACGGGTTTTCGGTCGCCAAGAAGAATCGGAATTGAAGGCTTACATCTGGCGATCGCCTGATCGCATCGCACGCCATCTCTTCCTCCATCGCGTTCGGGATCTCGCGAAAGGAAGACTCGTCTGCATCAACTCAATTGTGGTTCGTCATCACCCGGCAAATTATGGTCGGAGGTAAGTTTTGATCCACCGCTTCCGCACATAATCTCTATGTTCATCGTTTTCAAAGCTAATGGTTATCGATAATAGAGATGATCGCATGTTGTCGTGTACACTATTTCTTACATTTCCAAGTTCAATTAGCACCTCAAAGGGTTTGACGGTGTTATCAGTTTCATTGATTATTTTGTGAATGATATGCTTTCCTATAGTCAAACAAGTACTTGTATATATATTAGTATCAATTTTTTGTTTTTTTCTAGTTAATAAAATGATATGCTTTGTTAAAGTAATGCAAGTACTTCTATATATACTAGAATGATATGATTTGCTAAAGTCCATCAATACTTCCATGCTTCTTGCAGACTTCCTTGAGTTGTTACATCATCCATGGGGTATTCACACAAGCAATATATTCTCAGACTGCCATATAGATGGCTAATGAGCCAAAAAAACATATAGAGCAGTTGACATTTATAATGATGTATTGAGAGTCATACTGAGTTTGTACAAGAAGAAACACTACTGAGTTTTTTGTCGAGAGGGATAATCATTCATTTAATTGTTTTACAATTGCCAGAAATGATTGAAGAACCTTTACAGATAATTGATTTGAATGAAGAATATACTGCCTTCGGTAGCTTTCCATGTGCAGTTGAGGAAGTTATTCAAAATTTTAATTAAGATATATAATAAAATATTTATGAAGTCGTAATGATGCGTGTTGTGTTGACCTCCATCATCACAATTTTTGGAATAATGATGCCAATAGATATGACTATGATATTGATATTTGGAGGAGGATATGCACCTATCATGACTCCGGATCTTTATGGATATGACCACACTTGGTAAATACGAAAACATTCCTACATACTCCATTTCTTATCATCAGAATCAATGACAATAAGATCTTATATGTGATTCTTATAGGTACTCTCAATATAAACTCGATAATGGTGTCGGTATATCTAGAGAAATCGATCAATACGCAATGGAACCCTCTAGAATTGATGATCCTTATATGCCTGCCCTTCAAGAGTTGTGGATTCCATTCTGAGAGGCCCTTCTTGAGTGTTGGAACCCAATCTGACAGCAGGAGCCTGAGCCGTATTGGAGTAGATGAGGCATACATACATCCAATAAAAATCTGTGTTGGGGGCAATGATGGATTGCAGAATGTTGTTGTGGTCATTGCCGATGAAAATGGTAGCCATCTATTGGCCCACCCGCAAATTAGCCTCCATTAAGATTCACGATGCTGGTGCAAATAATTATTATGTGTTGATAAAATTAGTATTGATCAGTTGCCTCCAACAGGATAAAATTAGTATTGATCGGTTGCCTCTCAGAACTATGCTGGGACATGTATCTATTATTCAATTTGTAACTATTGGTTATTATGTGTTGGATTACTGGATTCTAGAAAAACCTAATAACCCCAAAATACGTGGATTTATCATTATTCGTATAATTTTCAAATCTCATTATTTCTTAGAAAGCATTCCAAATGGCTTAAAATTAAGGGTCTTTCCCCCCCCCCCCCCCCCCCCCTCCCCCCCCCCCCCCCCCCCAAATAGGGAGAAAATATTTAGTGGGACGGACATACCAGGTCAGTCGTGTACACCCTAACCCAATGCATGATCAATCTGGGAACAATAACAGCTAAAATATGAAGTTGAATTGCAACATATTAATAGTGAATTGGGTGTGAGGGGTACACGGCTAACGTGGTACATTCATCCCACTGAATATTTTTCTCCCAATTGGGAGGGAGGGTTGCAAAAAAAAACCCTAAATTTAATGTGCACCAAACAGTAGCTACAACAACAAATGTTTATTGTTCAATCAACTTCCATATCTCATAGAGAAAAGTGATTAATATTGAATGTAGCTTTACCCACTGAGGTACCACTATTTGCCATTAAATGAACTTTTAATGCTTTGGGTGTGAAGTTGTTCATCTCCTGATAAGAACAGAAGTGCAAGAAGAAATGGGAAACTGGCCCATGGCCATGGGTCACCTCCTTTTTAGATATTAGATGAACACGGCCTGGAAAAAGACCCTTCACATTAAATAAATGCAGCAACAGAGCATTTCTCAGCTTAGTGGCTAATTATTAAAATCTCCCTCACTTTCTAGTAATCGCAGAAACATCCCTTATATACACACTGATGCAGTGCAACATGTGTACAAGTGTAGTAATGGGAGTGTATTCATGTATTCATGATGAAGGCTTCTATGATTTCTGAAATTGAGGAAAGTTTTGATAATTAACCTTTTGTTTTGGGAGGAATTAGCAAAAACCCTTACGTATTATATAGCAACTATATGTAGATGCAACCTTTCAAAAAACAAACAAACATGTAGATGCATTAATAGGACTTCCTCTGTACTAAGTGGTACTTCCTCTCTCCCATATAGGAGAGGTTCAATGTTCGACTCTCGTAAGGAGGACACCATGGATCGAGCTTTTCCCAAAGGTTTTTTTTTTTGAGAAATTTTTCCTAAACGTCATTGTGTCTTATTTTTTGCATGTGAATCCTGATCGTTGATGGCATGCTTCACAAGATTATGGAATTAATAAATTGTAGTTGTTACCTCCCTCTGTTTCGATCTTGAGACCTCTTTGAGCCCCTGCTCTAAACCATTGTCCTCTGGCCACCTGGCCAGTCTAGCGAAAAAAAATGATCCTCTAACCAAACTAATATTGGCTACACTTACCCCAAAACTTGGGTCGTAAGGGGAGGTAGACAAAAGGTATATGAAGATACCACCGCCCATCCCCTTGTTGTTGTGGGCTAAACCCAACAATCCTCCCCTCAAATGAGGCTAGGTCTGAACACCCACCAGCCCCCCTCTCATGCTCTGAGAAAAGGGGGGGAGGCACAATCTGGCCCGAGTAAGTCAAATTGGACGAAACTTGGCTCTGATACCATATTGGATACACTCTTGTCCAAAAACCCGGATCATAAGGAGAGATCCACAAAGAGAATATGAAGGCGGCACCTCCTCCCCAATTTACACAGGCGTGCATAGGAAAACTTCCGAGCGGGTTGATACATATTCTCAGAGGCGGAGGGACTAGTCGGAACCCAGTCCCGGAGTGGGTCCATTGCCCGAATCACATTTAATATCTCAACAACCATTTCAACACCTACTTGTGAAATGGATGTGCACCAAATTGTGGTCACCACAATGAATGCCTTCTGCATGCCTAACCACTCTTTGGGTATCATCTTTAAAGGATAGCTTTGAACACTGCCAAAGACTTCACACTTCAAAGAAGCATATTAGATAGAACAATGAATGGTGTCAGTTGATGACATCTAATCTTCACTTGTTGACAATCCCAAAAGGCCCAAAAAACGTACAAAAGCGTGTTGACCCTCATGGTCCAATTTAGATTCCTCTTAAATCTTTGAACTGTAGCCTTGCTATCCTCTAGCTCGACTGCATCGTCGACTGCCTCAATGACCACTCAGTCACCGACCCACGCTTCCTCTCCGCCCTCAAGTCCTCGCTCTCCTCCCACAAGTCCGATCCCGCCCTTTTCGACCACAGCCTCCTCGACGCCGCCCTTGACAAGCCTAAGTCTGAGTTCCAACACCTCCACCAACTAGAAAATCGATTTTTGGAAAAAAACAGGATATGCGAAGAAGTTTTGGGGTATGAATATATACCCAACTTCGAACTAGACCTAACCAGATGTCATTAAGATGGCTAAGGTGTGATTCACCCATCAATGGGTGGAGTTTATCGGGGCGTATGTGCATACGTTCGAACGGTCTCACTGAATATTTTGTACTTCTTGTGGGTACGTGGATGGGTGGGGCCGTATAGTGTATTCACTGAGGTGGATGTTGGTGTTGAGCGGTTAGTAGTCGCTCGTTGTGGGCATTGAATGGGTGTCATGGACATGCTCGCCACGTGCGACGGTGCGAGCCGATCCTTTTGCGCGCGCATGTGGGGCCGTTGGGTTTTCGACTCCTCTCCACAATTGTCTCTCCTATTGGTCGCTGATGATTTGGCGACAAGAGGTGGCGATCCAAAAACCAACGATCCGATCTATGGTCATGATATAAACCTAAGGGGGATGCCACCACCCCGGCCGCCGCTTGCCACAGTCATTGCCGATCACCGGTCACCACCACCGACTACCAGTCACCTACCTTCACACACTGCCCGCTGTCACCGGAAAAGGCAGCTGCGGGTGGTGGCCGATGGTCGGCAAACAGGGATGGATCCAGGGGGAGTGCGTGGGAGCGATTGCCCCCCTACATTCGAAAGAGAACCTCTTATTATAGTAATATTAATTAGGATTATGTTAAAATTATCTAAATTTGCCTCCACTAAATTTTTAACAAAATTTAAGACCCCGACCCCCCAAAAGATTTTTCTAACATTCGCCCCCCCAAGGTTCGATTCCTGGATCCATCCCGGTCGACGGCGGCAGCAGGTGGTTGGTCGCATCGGTCAGGGGTAGCAGTATCCTCCCTTGGGTTCATCCCATGGCCATAGTGTTGGATGTGTGTTTGAAAACCACACAAACCCATGTGGGGTTTAGTCCCAGATTGGTAAGGGAAAAAATCCTCAACCAACTCAAAAAGGATTCCTCGTTTCCCCCCACTAGTCATCACACAAGAGGAGGTCTCCACAAGCTCACACACACACGCGTGCATGTCGAGCCGAACCGAGCCGGGCTTGGGCTTGGGCTTGGGCTTGGCGACGTGTGTGTGTGCGCTCGCGGACCCGGACACGATAGCACCTCCAAAATGAACTGGTCCGCACCAGCCTTATTTTTATTTTTGCTTTTAAAACTTTCATTTATCATTTTCCTTTTGGGCTACTAACCATTGCTGCATGCTAGCCATTACAAGCTAGCTCTCTGCGAGCTGTAACGAGCGGGGTTAATGGGCTTGATCGTAACCCATGAATGGCTCCCCTCTTTTAGTCTCCCATTAACTGCCCGAGACCTATATAAGGCCCGGTGCAGCCATGGAAAACATACACTTTGAATTATGAACTTACTTTCTGTCGTTCTTCCTCTCTCTCTTGGATTGACCTTGTGCTGCGGTGCTGCCTCCTTCCTCCGAGAGAATCTGCTCCTGTTTTGAGTCTTACTGGGTTCATGAAAGTCTTCGAGGTTCGCAAAACCTTCTTAAAGTCATGCCGACGAGAAGGAGGTCACCTGACCGAGATCATCGTATCTCTGAGATCCATTACCACGAGACCCACACGAGGGGGACAATAAAATTATTGGGACAACGCCTAGAGCGCTTCGACCATCAGGCCAGAGTTCTAACTCAATTTCTTTGCTTTATTAGATCCATTGAAAATGACTTGCATCTAATTCTAAACTCTAAATAATTAATGATAATCTAGATAGTATTTTTCTATCTTCTACAAATGTTCGGCAAGGTGAATGACGGTTCCATAGAACTTGCTATGCCTTGGCAAATCATTTCTAAAAGAAACTTGTGATTTGTCTTTGCTTGCAAAAATAATATTTGCTAAACAATAAATCTTTTAATATTAAGGATTTGATTAAGTCCCAATTTTGCTAGTTTAGAATGATTAATTTTCAACAATCCAAGTATCTTATTGTTATTATTTAATTGTTCATCATAGTTTAAAGGATTAATCAACGTTTTATATTGTGCTCACTACTTGTTTGTTAGCATTATTGGTTTGCTCAATCATCAATTAAACGTTACAAATTGCGTGGTAACTACTAGTTGCAAAATTATTTTCTACAAAAGTTAATTAGAAGCATATATTTTAGAAAAGACTAAAAGTTATCCTCTGAACGTTTCACTGCCTACGGTTTCTAGAAAGGCTTGGCAAACATGCGTTAAATTGTCCAAGGTAGCTTGGTATTTAAGCAAATCTAGTGCTCCACCTCCTACCTAGAGCCTATCTGGCCGTTAGGATTTGAAATTTTCATTTGGACTTCAAAGTCAAATCTATCAGTGTGCTTTGAAATTGAAAAAACTATTTTTTCAATCCACATATTTTTTTACCTCATACTATTTGAAATGGCCTCACCAAACCGTGAAACCCTTAGTGCCAAACCCGAGATGTTTGACAGGTCTAACTTCAAAATGTGGCAAAACCAGATGTGATTCTAGCTAGCCACACTTGGGTTACTATATTCCATAGGTGAAACCACACCAAGAGTCACTAGTGGGTCAAGTCAAACTCATCATATCCGAGCCTCCACTTCCCAACCTGACCCCGAACTATCTTCTAGCATTCGTACTAGGATCTCAAAAGAAATCAACTACCATGGCCTTCATAGGATCCTAGGGGCTCTATCTGATAGACTCTATGATGTCTACTATACCATCCAAAACCCTAAGGACCTATGGGATACCCTAGAGCGTAAGTATGACCTAGATGATACTAGAGTAAAGCACTTCAAAATGTCAGACTTAAACAAGTTCAACATGGGTGACTGCAAACCCATGAATGATCAGGTTTATGAGTTTAAGAACCTAGTCCAATACCTGAAGATTAATGGTTCCACTCTTGATAAATCTTCCAAATAGTTTGCCATATAGACAAATTACATGCTTCTTGGTCCGAGTTTTCCAAGTACCTAAGTCATACCCAATGTGACCTAACCCTAACTCAAGTTCTAAACTCTATTAGAATTGAGGAGCAATATAGGCTCAGGGAAAATGGATCCTCTGAATTCAAACCCAAGGTGAATAATATAGAGGATCAACCATCCAAGCCACTCCAGAAACGTAAGCATAAGTTCAAGAAGAAATTTTTTCATTCTAAGCCTAAACCCTATACTAAGAAAGCCTACTATAGCAACCACAATCCAAACCATCCCAAGAACCAAAAGAAGGAAGGAGTTGTTGCTGCTACGTCTGCGGTCGGACCAATCACATGGCCAACCAATGCTTTTACAAGAAGACAACACTACCTCCAAATTCAAGAATGAATGGTCCAACGTCGCCCGACTCCCAAGTCAACATGGTGACTTCTGGAGCTGGCTTATCTGGAACCGCTTTCAGGTCTGTTCTCTTCACACTTGAAGTTAACATGACCTTTCAGCATTTGATTGGTAGATTGACACAGGAACTAACATTCACGTTTACTCTGATCAATCTTTTTTTTTTCACCTATTAGGTTTTAAATAGAAGAGCTGTAAGTATAGGGAACAATGTTGAGACTCGTGTGCTAGGGATAAGATGAACTGACCTGAAGTTGACATCGAAGAAGACCCTAAACCTGCGCAAAGTCCACCATATTCCAGAGATTATAAGGAATCTAATTAGTTGGTCTTTATTAGTCCAACACGGCAATAAGCTTGTATTTGAGTCCAATAAAGTTGTAATCACAAAAGGAACAAATTTTATTAGAAAATAATTTCTCTGTGATGGTTTATTTAAATTAAATATTTTTAACCATTCGTCTACTATTCTGAATGTTGAGTCTTCGGTCATTTGGCACCAAAGACTAGGTCATATGAACTATAATTCTATTAAAAAGCTCATAACCTTAAATATTATTCATAAATCTGATACTAAGAATCTCGACAAGTGCAAGATATGCATAGAAACCAAACAGTCTAAGAAATCCTTCAAAATTGTCGATCGAGATTCCAATGTTCTTGAACTGATTCACAGCGATGTTTGTGATTCTGAAAGAACCTCAAGAGGTGACAATATATATTTTGCAACGTTTATAGATGATGCTTCAAAATATTGCCATATATATCTCATTAAGACTAAGGATAAGGTACTTAGTAAATTTAAGATTTACAAAGCTTACGTTGAAAATCAATTAGACAAAAACATTAAGATCCTTAGGTTAGACCGGGAAGAGGAGTATACCTCAAATGAATTGAGAGAGAACTGTGAAGATTATGGAATACTCCATGAGGTCACAGCCCCTTACACTCTCTAATCCAATGGTGTAGCGAAGAAGAAAAACATAACCCTAATGAACATGATCAATTCTATATTAATAAACTCTAGAGTACCAGAGAACTTATGGGGGAAGCCCTAATGACGGCCTATTTTATACTTGTATGCGCAAAAAAGGTACGGGTCGGCTTTATTGCACAAAACGAGATTACAATTGTGGCCGGGACCCGGGTTGCTCGGGTGTAGCGAGTCCGGGTTGCGGCGAGTTTTGATCAGGGGATTGTGGGAAAGATCTTCTGGGGGATCCCTTTGATCCGCGTCTCCACGTGGTGTTCGTGCGAGAGCTCTGAAGGGGCTGCCCAGGACAGGGGTTTTACAGGGAGAGGGTTTTGGAGAGGCTAAGGAATGTCCACCGTTGCTTTGTCCCTTCCGTGCTTCGCGCTTTCTCGGCTAGGGGGTTTTCGGCTTCGTTCCTCGGTCTTCGCGTCTTCCTCGTTCCTTGCTTGACCTCGGTGTCCTTGATCGTCGGTTCGCGGCGTCGATCTAGCTTTTGGCGTTGGCTTTGGCTTTGGCTTTTTGGCTTTGGCTTTGCTCCGGCGTGGCTCTGGCTTTTGCTTTGCTTCGGCGCTTGCACTTGGACGTAGCTGGGAGAGACTTGCGATGCTTTCGTTCTTCCGGACTTCGCGTCGTATCGGCTAGAACGTGCGGTGCTTTTGCTCGTGGCCGGCGTAGTCGCTTGGCTTTGGCACTTGCGTTGCTTTGGCGCGGGCTTTACTGGGGCTTTGCTTTGGCTTCTTGCGTTGGCTTTAGCTTTGGCGTCAACTCGATCTTCTTCTTCGAACGACGTGGGCTACTTCTCCGGTGCTTCGACAGTTTACGTATCGACTGGACTTCTCTTCTTCTCCGGGCTTCTTTGGCGTGATCGGAGTCGAAGAATGCTTTCGAAGATGGTGGGGGTAGCACCGATCTCCGTGCGACGGTTGTGGCGTCGGCTTTTGTTGATGAAGACGACGAGGGTAGCGACGGTCTCCGTGCGACGGTTGTAGCGTCGGCTTTTGTTGATGAAGACGACGAGGGTAGCGACGGTCTCCGTGCGACGGTTGTAGCGTCGACTTTTGTTGATGAAGACGACGGGGTAGCGACGCTTCAGACGATCTGCTCCAGGCTTTCTTCTTCGTGGAGGGGGCAGGCGTTAGTCGAAGACGACGGGGTGATGACGCTTCGCTTCTCTCCTCCGGGCTTTGGGGCTTGATCGGGATCGAGGATTTGTTGGAGCCGACGGGGTAGTGCCGCTCCTCTTCTTCTCCGGGCTTTTGAGCTTGATCGGAGTCGAAGCTTGTTGGAGACGACGGGGTAGTGCCGCTCCTCTTCTTCTCCGGGCTTTTGGGCTTGATCGGAGTCGAAGCTTGTTAGAGACGACGGGGTAGTGCCGCTCCTCTTCTTCTCCGGGCTTTTGGGCTTGATCGGAGTCGAAGCTTGTTGGAGACGACGGGGTAGTGCCGCTCCTCTTCTTCTCCGGGCTTTTGGGCTTGATCGGAGTCGAAGCTTGTTGGAGACGACGGGGTAGTGCCGCTCCTCTTCTTCTCCGGCCTTTGCTTCTGGCGTCTTCGGAGTCGAAGGGTTCTTCTTCTCCGAGCTTTCTTCTTCGTGCACGGAGTCGAAGGGATGATCTTCGTGTGCAAGGGCCTTCACATTGATGAGGACTTTCAGTAAGCCGATCCCTCGGGACAGGCTTGACTGTGCCTCGTGAAGCCTCGGGTCGATGAAGAAGCGTGCTCTCTTCTGCAGAGCTCTGGCGCTTTGTCTTCAACTTTCCAACCATTTTTTCCTTCCCCCACCCCCTCTATTTATAGGCAAAGAGGTGGGGAGAGAGATATGGAAACTTTTTAATTTTAAATCCCCTTTGTATCTCTCTCATAATTACCCGGATTTTATTCATCCATTGATGAAGGGAATAACATTTAATTGTTTTCCTTTTCTGGCAGGTGCAATTATGGCTGGATTTTGCGCACGAAATCGATGGCGATCGGGCGCTTCGTCTTGTGCGTCGGATCGAGGGATCGGCGCAGATCCGCGTGTGTGCAGACGTCATACGCTACCTCCCCCCGCGCATGGCGGTATTTTTTCCTTTTCTTTCTTTTCTTTCCTTTTCTTTTCTTTCCTTTTTCTTTTCTTTCCTTTCTTTTCTTTCCTTTTTCTTTTCTTTCTTTTTCTCCCCTTTCCTTGCAGGGCCGGCCGGCCCCCCATGGGGTTCGGGTCCTACTAGGGCCGGCCCCATGTGGCTCGGGTCCTAGTAGGGGCCGGCCCCATGGGGTTCGGACCCTAGTAGGGGCCGGCCCCCCTTGACGCATGGGGTCCGCTCCTCTTTGCTAGGTGCGAGTCGGGTCCGCGTGTCGGGTTTGCATCCACGTAGGGGCCTTTGAGTCGGGTCCGCGTGTCGGGTTTGCATCCGCGTTGACACACGTAAGTCGGGTTCGGGTCCGACGAAATTCGTGTGTCTACAAATGCCCCCTCAAGGACGAGTGCGTCGGTGAGAGCGTGTAGGGTCTGGACGCGTAAGAATCGTAGAGCGCTTGTCCTTGATTCCTTTTGTGGGCAGGGTTGGGGGAGCGCGGCTGAGGTGCGAGTTGCCTTTGCCGCCTCTCTCTTCCTCTTTCTTCTTCTTCCCTTTTTTTTTTTTTTTTTTTTTTTTTTTTTTTTTTTTTTTTCACGGGAGCTGCAGCGGAAGTGGCAGGGTCCGCCAGGGCTGCGGCGGCTGGGCACGAGGCCGGCGGCGTGCGGCGCGCAGAGCTGAGTGCCGGTGCGAGCAGTTGGCTGTGGCTCTTGCTTGTAGAGAAGACCTTCGCTATGATTTCGATCATCTTCTTCGTTGCGGACCTCTTTTGCTCCAAAGTTTGCACGGACGTCAAAGGTGGCCGTTGCACGGAGTTCGAGACTGGCGCGAGGGCGACTGGAGTGCGATGACGGCGACGGTGCATCTCGGCGGAGGACTGTCGCCCCTCCCTCGGTGTGGGAGCGCAATGACGAGGCCGATTGTCGACGGCGACCGTTGCACGATGTCCGAAGGCGACTTAGGAGAGACGGGAGCGTGAAGACGAAAGCAACATGTCTCGACGTAGTCCCATGGCGGCGCGCGGGTGACGAAGGCGCGAAGATGAAGGCGATGCACCCGGGCGGAGTGTTGGCGATAGTGACGCACCTCGGCTCGATGAGGAGGAGGTGGAGCCATTGCAAGCGAGGCGAAGCTCCCCTTTCCTTTCTCTTTCTTTTTTTTTTTTTTTTTTTTTTTTTTTGTGTGCACGGAGTACAGCAATAGCGACGGTGGCTAGCTACGGCGCGCGTGAAGGCCGGGGTGCCGCGGCGGTGGTGGCTCGCGGAGGCAGCAGCAGCAGCAGTGGCAGGCGATGGCCGAGCGGCGCGCGAGCTGCGGTACGGGTGCCAATGGCTCGCGGGCCCTTCTTTTTCTTTCCTTTCTCTTCCTTCTTTTTCTTTCTTTTTTCTTTCCTTTTCTTTTCTTTTCTTTTCTTTTCTTCTTTTTTTTTTTTTCTTTCCTTTTCTTTTCTTTTCTTTTCTTTTCTTTCTTTTCTTTCCTTTTCTTTTCTTTCCCTTTTTTTTTTTTTCTTTCCTTTTCTCTTCCTTCCTTTTCTTTTTCTTTCTTTCTTCTTCTTCTTCTGGTTCTGGTACGCGGGGGCAACGGCAGCAGCGGCTCGGTGCTGCGGTGGCGGCGACGGCCCGGGCGCAGGTCGGAGGTCGCGTCACGCGCGGAGGGACCCTGGCGCGGGGCGCGAGCGGCGGTGGCTGCGGCACGCGCGGAGTGGCCCTGGCGCGGGGGCGTGCGCGCGAGGGTGGTGCGCAGGCGAGTCGGGCTCGGGGCCAGCGGCGGGCAACGCGCGGTGGTGTTCGGAGCCGGCGGCGGCGAGTCGGGCTCGGGGCCAGCGGCGGGCAGCGCGCGGTGGTGTTCGGAGCCGGCGGCGGCCGGGGCTGTGCGGGTCCGCCGTCGGACGGGCGCAGCGGGGCGGCGGCGGCTGGGCGCGGGGCCAACGGCGGGCGGCGCGCCGGCGTGGGCGCGGGCGAGCGACGTGCGGTCGCCGGGCGCGGGTTTCAGCGGCGGGCGGCGGGCGGCGCGCAGTGGTGGCCTCGGGCGCGGGCGCCGACCCCGGTCGTGTAGGAGATGAAGGAGGGAGCGGCTGGGGGCCCCCCCCTTCTCCTTGCTGTTGGCTTACCATTGGGGAAAGGGGTGCAGGCCCCGCCCCACTTTGCTCTTCTACTCTTTTTTTTTTTTTTTTTTTTTTTTTTTTTTTTTTTTTTGTGTTGTGTTGTGTTGTGTCGGGAACTGATTGGGGAGAGGGGACGCGGTGGCAACAATGGCGTCTCCGGCTTGATCGCGCTCCGAGTCAGACAGCCTCCGACTGAATCGGAGAAGGAGGGGGGCTGTGGGTCCCCTTCTCCTATTTTGGCTTGTGACGAGCGGCTCCCTCCCATGCGTGGGTTTGGATCAGACAGGATGGTGGCTGTATCTTTTTTTTTTTTTTTTTTTTTTTTTTTTTTTTTTTTTTTTTTTCGCGGAAAGCTGGAGCTTGGAGACCGTCGTCGGAAGAGTGCTGCCTGGGGTTGCACGAGACTTGCTCCGTCTTTCCGGTGTCGCCTCTTTCGTCGACGGCGGCGGCGATGGTGCACGTTGCTTGAAGACGAAGGCTTCCGTCGGCTTGGAGACGAAGGCTTCTTCGATGCTTGGAGACCGTCGGCGGAAGAGTGCTGCCCGGGGTTGCACGAGACTTGCTCCGTCTTCCCGGTGTCGCCTCTTTCATCGACGGCGGTGGCGATGGTGCGCGGCGCTTGAAGACGAAGGCTTCTTCGATGGCTTGGAGACGAAGGCCCTCCTGGCGGAAGAGTGCTGCCTGGGGTTGCACGAGACTTGCTCCGTCTTCCCGGTGTCGCCTCTTTCGTCGACGGAGGCGGCGATGGTGCACGTTGCGCTTGAAGACGAAGGCTTCCGTCGGCTTGGAGACGAAAGATTCTTCAGCGGAGTGTTATCGTCTTCTTGGTGCGGGAGCATAATGACAATGGCACGGCAAAAAGACGAAGCCGAGTGTGGTGGCAATCGCCTGGCGCGAGGATGAGTCAGAGGCGTTGAAGGCCAGGGAAGGTGGCTCCCTCCTTTTTTTTTTTTTTTTTTTTTTTTTTTTTTTTTTTTTTTTTTTTTTTTTTTGGGATTGACTTTACCTCTCGATCGGTCTTGCACTTTTCATATCCTTGTAAGATTCGTCCCCCTGAGTACCTTCCGAAGGCTGGCTAGATTATTGATGAGGTCAACCGCGGGTTTAGAGTTACTAGCGAGGTTGCACCTTTCTGGTAGCAATGTCAGCTTGGAGGACACCGAGATGGGCGTTCTGAAGAGGATGACGAGGCCACGAGCATCAATCAAGGAGTAGACTGCTTTGGTTATCTTTTGCTTGTCGATCTTGACCTTGATGACAGCTCCAGTGGTTCTTTTAGCTTTGTGGAGGTCACGAAGGCTGCGGTTGTTATTTATGCGTCCGCCATTCTTCGGGTTGCTGCTTTTGACTTCAGTGGCAGTTTCCATCCTTCAGGTTGGCCTGAGTCTTTGCATGAGCCCGGTGGATTTCAAGGCAACGACTCTTTTTCTGCGGAGCAGATGCGCACCTTCTTTGGAGGGTGGCGAGCTTCATTGCTTACGACGGTCTTCGCTGGAGGACGCTTCCTTGGGCTTAGCTGCGACTCTGGAGTTGCAGCGCGTGTAAGCTGCGGAGGGCGAGCTACTTTGGCGCCTTAAGGACTTCGACTTGCTACTCGTGCGTCGCTTTAGAAGCTGGAGTTCCATTTGGGGAAAGCTCGAGCAACCGAGAAGACGTTTGGAGTAGAGCTTGCGAAGCAGCGTGAAGAGCTGACGAATTGCCGGGAGCGGGTGGAGTGATCGAGAAGGCTGCCGGAGCGATCCTCGCGACGCAGCGCATAGCTGGCGACGCGTCGGAAGTTAACGGCTTCTCTACCCCGGGAGTTGCAGCGCGTGTAGGCCGCAGGGGGCGAGCTGCTCCAGCGCCTCAAGGACTGACCTTCTTGTCATCTTTCGGTTTGCCAACTGGACTTGTGGATCTGCACTCATTCTCTTCTGGACTGGCCTTCCTGGACGACGTTGGGATGTTTCTTTTTTTTTGTCTGGACTGAACCTTTGTAGGTTGCCTACGTACCCTACTGAGAGGGATCAAGTCGCACGTAGTTCGTTTATTCCCTTTTTTTTTTTTTTTTTTTTTTGGGCAAGGGGGGTAACCTTGCGCTAGGCAAAGTACCTTTTGAGGGACTTGCCACTGGTAGGCAAAGTCGCCACTGGTTCGCAGCTATCGCCCGCCTTCTTCGCTTTAATATAGTTGGAAGTGAAGATCTTCTTGACTGGAGTTTTGATGATTGCTGGAGTTTGACTGGAGTCGATGCCCCGGCAATTTGGAAGGATTTGTTCGCCGCTTTCGCAGAGACGAGCTTGAGTCTTTGTCAGGCGATGTGGTATTGCAGCTGAGGGTAGTGATCCCATGTGTGCCATGCTTTCTTTGCTGCGGCTGGATTTGAACATTGACTCGGTGGAGTTTTGCCCCCGAGTGTTTTCTGACTTGATTGCAAGTTGCTCAGAGCTGGTGCGCTCGGAAGACTCGGTTGAGCTCGAGATGTGCAACAGACCACGTAACGGTAGTGTCATCTCTTGCAACGTGCTGAAGTTGGCCCCGAAGAATGATAACGCTGGTTCCTTTGCTGGAGGAGAAGGCGATCGTCCTGGTTTGCGAAGCCATTGAGGTACGAGCCGCAGGACTGAAGCAACTTGAGCAGGCAACGGAATGCATCGCATCGAGCTTGATTTGAAGTTGATGTGAATTTTCCGTCTTGATGCTGGCGCTTCTTTGTCTTTGCGCGCTGTCTGGATAGAGGATGTCACTAGTTTTGCAAGTAGAGAGCTTTTGTCCCTCGCAGCTGCTTTGACTCCCTGAGCTCGTAGAGGTTTTGCTGGATGAGCTTCTGCAACGAAGTCTTTGGCCTCGTAAAACTTGGCATCAGCAAGGTGTGCTTTAGCCTTGTTGAACAGCTTGCCGTTGGCAGTGATGCTTCTCCCCATGCCTTTTATGTTGGAGTCGCTTTCTTCATTGTATTTCCGGAGCACTCGGTGAACTTCCATCATGCAGCAGGAGACCTTGAAGTTTTGATCAGCTTCAAGGAAGCAATTAAGAAAGAACTTCTGGAGTGTCGCCGGCTCTAGAAAGCTTTGCTGGAGGAAATTTTTCAGATTTACCGGTGATACTTTGGACGTCTTTCTTCCTGGAGCTTCATTCTTTTCCTTGAAGGACTTTCTTCTGCGGAGTTTTCTTGTCGCCCGATTTTTCTCATGGTTAGCTAGGCGTGCTATCCTGTAGCTTGATCGTCGTGGCCTTCTCCTTCGAGGCGCCATAGCCCATGTGTTAAGATCTTCCTCGCCAAGGTGAAGAACTGGTGTTGCGACTGAAGGCTCTTCCTTGATCAGAAGGACTTGCACTTCTAGAGACTGTACCGATTCATCTTCTGATCCCCAGCTGGTTGGCTTGATTTCTTCATTTGGAATCGAAGGAGACCTGGAGTAGAGGACGTAATAGTCAATTTTGCCCGATGGTTGGCCTAGCAGGTTGACTTCGGGGCTTCTTTGTTCGTCTCTAGCTTTGAGCAGGTGCCGGGACGTAGTTTCGTTTGGAAGAGGGAGTGCTTGCATGAGAGACGGTTGCCCCCAAGACAGTAAGGATTTGGCCCTAGGCACTGAAGAAGTATGTCGTCGTCGTCTTCTTGGACTGCCCCCTTTCTTTGAGTCATCAACGGTGGACTGCCCCCCTTCTTCGAGGACTGGCGGGGCGTCGGGCAACTCGTCGTCCGAAGTAGAAGTTTCACCATTGTCGGGATCCGTAATAGAGATATGATTGATGGCAGCCATGGGTGGGTGGGTGGGTGTTGAGACAAAGTCCTCGATTGACATCCCCAGACGATCGAATGCCGACTTCTTTTTTGATTGTTTGACTGGCCCGAGCCTCTCGAACACGGATGTGCGTTTTTGATTCGACCAGTCTTTACCACCTCTGGTTTGCTTCCGGAACAAGGCTTGGCCTCGGACCCGTTGTCGTCTTCTCCTGCTGTCTGGACGGCTGAGGTAGGTAGAGCGTGCATCGGAGATTGTCGATTCTTCGGCTGCTTCATCTGCCATCCTCGCCTCGATGTAGTTCGAGGTGAAGGTCTTCTTCGCTGCGGTTCTGATGACCAACGAAGCTTGACTGGAGCCGATGCCTCGGCGGTTCGGGGGAATTTGCTCTCCGTTTTGAAACAGCCGAGCTTGAGTTCTCGTCATCCCATGCGGAGTTGCTGCTGGTGGGAGTGTGCCCATGGCGCTTTCCTCGTTGTAGCCAGATTTAAACAGCAACTTGGCAGTGTTTTGCCCCCAACTCCCTTTCGGCTTGAATCCGAGTTGCTCGAGGTCTGCTGATTTGACGGGTCTGCTCGGGTTCGGAGCTTGCGTCAGACTAGGTAGTGGCACCGTCATTTCTTGCAGAGTGATGACATTGGCCTGAGATAACGTCGGGGCCAGCTTCCTTGTCGGAGTAGAAGGCGATCGCTCGGATTTGCGGAGCCACTGAGGCGCGAGACGCAAGACAGGCGCCGTTTGGATTGGCAACGGGGTATGTTGCATTGCTCTTGGCTCGAAGCTGATGCGCATCCTTTGCCCAGATTTCGGCGTTCCTTGGACCTCGGGTCTCGCCTCGTCAGAGGGTGGCGCCGAATTTACGGGAAGAGGAGTCTTGTCCTGCTTCACTTCTTCAATCTTTTGGGCTCGAGGAGCTTTAGCTGGCAGAACTTCCGCGACCAGGCCCTTTGCTTGGTAGAACTTAGCGTCGGCCAGGTGTGCCTCGGCCTCGTTGAATGGCTTGTCGTCCGCAACTATGCACCTCTCCACGCCTTCTTCGTAGTACTTGAGGCACTGGTGCCAGGTGGATACCACGACGCCGTTCTCGTGCAGCCATGGTCTTCCTAACAGGAGACGATATGATGTCTGGCAGTCGATGATGTGGAAGAGGACCGTTGTATCCAGCGGGCCGATTGACAGCTTCAGGCGAATGATTCCAACGGTGGACTGTCCGCCCTGGTTGAAGCCTTGAATGACCAACTGACTCGGCGAGAGCTGGTCGTTGGTGATGCCGAGTTGGCGCATCGTCTGGATGGGCATGATGTTGACGGCGGAGCCGCAGTCCAACAGGATTCGGTTCACTGGCTTCTCCTTGATGTATCCCGAGACGTAAAGAGGCCGGTTGTGCAATCGCGTCCCGAGTTGCAGGTCCTCGTCCGAAAAGGTTATCGTTGCGTCACACGAGGCTGCAGCCTTGCGCTTCTGGTCGCCCTTCCTCTTCCTGCTGTAGCTATCCGGATCGGCCAAGGCCGCAGCCATTGCCAGGCGAGCCTTCTTCGGGAGATGCAAAGCTTCTACAAGCGGCATGTGCAGTATCGCTTCGTCTTGAGAGGCTGTGCCCCCTTTGTCGGAATCGTCTCCCTCATCGGTGGAGTCGCCTTCTTCAGAAGCTTCGCTTTCATTATTTCCTTCCGTCGCCTCATGGACTTCGACCATGCAACAAGATACCTTGATGTGTTGGTCCGCTAGGAGGAAGTGATCCGGGAAGAACTCTTGCAAAATTGTCGGCTCTGGAAGACTCTGCTGAAGGATGTCGTCTCGGCTCGCTGGCGGTACTTTGAACGCCTTCCTTCCTGGAGTCTTGCTTTTCTTCTTGTAGGTCTTCCGCTTGGTGAATCCCCTCATCACACGGTCTTGCTTGAGCTTCTTTTCTTGCCAAGGCTTTCGCCGCCGCGGTAGCATGACCCATGCTTCTTCGTCGGTGGATTCCCCTTCGCTAGGATGATGGTCGTCAGCAGCAACTGGCTTCTTTGATGACACTTGTTCTTCCGGAGGCTCTACTTGCTCATCTTCCGATCCCCAGCCGGTGGGCTTGATTTCTTCGATTGGAACGGATGGAGGCCTTGAGTAGAGGACGTAATAGTCAAACTTCCCTGATGGCTGGCCCAGCAGACCGACTTCTGGGTCTCCCTGCTCGTATCTTTCTCTAAGAGCGCGTTGGGACATAGCTTGGCTGGAAGGGACTTGCTCTTCTCGAGGTTCCACTGGCTCTTCTCCCGATCCCCAGCCGGTGGGCTTGATTTCTTCGATTGGAACGGATGGAGGCCTTGAGTAGAGGACGTAATAGTCAAACTTCCCCGACGGCTGGCCCAGCAGGCCGACTTCTGGGTCTCCTTGCTCGTATCTCCTTTGGAGCGTTCGTTGGGATGCAGTATTGCCTGGAAAAGGTGCTGGCGTGAGCGATGATTGCCCCCAGGGCAGCGGTGTTTCCTCCTCGGAGAACGCAGGAGTACGTTGACGTCGCTTCGAGATTTTCGGCTGGGAAGTCGACTTAGCGATTGACGCTTGACGATTGAGGCGCAATTTGGGCATGCTTCGTCGAGCGGCAACGAGTACCGGCGAGAAGGAGCCGAAGGTGATGGACGTCATGTTGGCCGTAGCAACCTCCCCGGAGTCGATCTCTATCTTCCCTTGTTTAGCGAGCGCCATGATTCTTTCCTTGAAGACGAAGCACCTTTCGATGGGATGACTTACCACCCGGTGGTATTTGCAGAAGAGAGGGTCGTCGACACGATGCATCTGCTCGGGCCTCTTCGAAGGAGGTAGCTCTATCATCTTCTCTTGCAGCAGTTGGTCGAACATGGAGGAGACTTCCGAGTCTGGGAAGGGGTACTCCTTTGCTTCGAGCTCCTCGAGAGTCATCCTTTGTCTTGGCGGCGGAGGCGGTGGTATGGCGACTCCCTTCTTCTGATCCGGCTTGCCAACGATCTTGAGCGGTTTGGAGGTCGAAGCGACGTCGGCAACATTGACTTGTTTCGGTTTCGTTGCCGGTGGCTTGTCCTTCTTCTCTATCTTCAAGAAGTCCTTGTTCTTCGAGTCCCCACGGTTTGCTAGGCTGAGTTCCATGTCATGAGCCCGAGTTGCGAGTTCTTCGAAAGACCGAGGCTTGATACCTTTGAGGATGTAGAGCAGACCCCAGTGCATGCCTTGGGTGCACATCTCGATGGCCGAGTCTTCAGACAAGCGGTCTCGTGAATTCAGCGCGAGGTTCCTCCACCTGTCAATGTAGTCGATCACTGGCTCGTCTTTCCTTTGCTTGACGGCGGTGAGCTCGATCATGCTGACGGTTCGTCTGGTGCTGTAGAAGCGATTGAGGAACTCCCTCTCCATCTGATCCCAGCTGTCAATGGTTCCTGCAGGAAGATCAACGTACCAGTCGAACGCGTTGCCTTTGAGGGTGCGGACGAATTGCTTCACCATCTCGTCGCCATATGTGCCGGCATTATTGCAGGTCTCGATGAAGTGGGCAACGTGCTGTCTCGGATTTCCCTTTCCGTCGAAGTGCTGAAACTTTGGCGGCTGGAATCCGACTGGGAAGCGTAGCTGCTGGATCCTCGTAGTGTAGGGCTTCGAGTATGCCGCCGTGATCGGAGGAAGGCCACTGCCGTGAGAACGCATCATGTCGGCTATCAACGCTTGGACTTGCTGAGCATTCATCGTTGCCGTTGCTGGAGGTTGAGTGGCCGCCGAGGCTGGCGCCGGGTAGACGACTTCCAATGGGACGGGAGCCGAGGAGAGCGCTGGAGTAACTGCTTGAATCGTCGGAGCGACTTCTGCAGGAGCGGGAGTTGAAGACGGAACTGGAGCGGCTACCGGAGAAGCGACGGGTTGGCTAACTGCTGCAGCGTCCTTTGCGCTTAGCTTCTGGAGCAGAGCGTTGATGTGACGATCCTTCTCCTCCATTAGCCGAGTAATCTGCGCCATGTGCTCGTTCATCTGCATGACTTGGAGCTGAAGAGCGGTCGGAGGGTGGTGACGGAGAACGCCTCGGTGTTGCATGTTCGCATCCTCGCCGTCATCATCTGAGACGTAGTTACGCCGACTTGCTTCTGGCTGATGATTGATGTTTGCCCCCTGCAGAGGAGGTGCAACGTCTGCTGGAGAACCCGAACTGGTTCGGGGTTGGGGCTGGTCCTCCCCAAACTTCTGGACATGGGCTCCAGGATCGAGGCTCGTTTCTTCATGCACCAGGGCCTCGTCGGCGCTTTGGCGAGCATCTTCGGTAGTAGCTTCTGGCACGAAGATGTCCGCAAGAGTCCGTGTACGCCGAGTGTAGACGCGCACCATTGGAGGAGCATCACCCTCCGGATTTACTGGATCACCGTGGCGGAGTAGAGGAGACTCGGCGATTGGTGAGAGGCTTGGAGCAAACGCATCGTTGTTCGTTCCGGCCATTGCAAACTTCAAGCAGCTTCTTCAACCGTACGGATGAAAGGAGAAGACGTCCCACCGGGCGTGCCAGAAATCTGTATGCGCAAAAAAGGTACGGGTCGGCTTTATTGCACAAAACGAGATTACAATTGTGGCCGGGACCCGGGTTGCTCGGGTGTAGCGAGTCCGGGTTGCGGCGAGTTTTGATCAGGGGATTGTGGGAAAGATCTTCTGGGGGATCCCTTTGATCCGCGTCTCCACGTGGTGTTCGTGCGAGAGCTCTGAAGGGGCTGCCCAGGACAGGGGTTTTACAGGGAGAGGGTTTTGGAGAGGCTAAGGAATGTCCACCGTTGCTTTGTCCCTTCCGTGCTTCGCGCTTTCTCGGCTAGGGGGTTTTCGGCTTCGTTCCTCGGTCTTCGCGTCTTCCTCGTTCCTTGCTTGACCTCGGTGTCCTTGATCGTCGGTTCGCGGCGTCGATCTAGCTTTTGGCGTTGGCTTTGGCTTTGGCTTTTTGGCTTTGGCTTTGCTCCGGCGTGGCTCTGGCTTTTGCTTTGCTTCGGCGCTTGCACTTGGACGTAGCTGGGAGAGACTTGCGATGCTTTCGTTCTTCCGGACTTCGCGTCGTATCGGCTAGAACGTGCGGTGCTTTTGCTCGTGGCCGGCGTAGTCGCTTGGCTTTGGCACTTGCGTTGCTTTGGCGCGGGCTTTACTGGGGCTTTGCTTTGGCTTCTTGCGTTGGCTTTAGCTTTGGCGTCAACTCGATCTTCTTCTTCGAACGACGTGGGCTACTTCTCCGGTGCTTCGACAGTTTACGTATCGACTGGACTTCTCTTCTTCTCCGGGCTTCTTTGGCGTGATCGGAGTCGAAGAATGCTTTCGAAGATGGTGGGGGTAGCACCGATCTCCGTGCGACGGTTGTGGCGTCGGCTTTTGTTGATGAAGACGACGAGGGTAGCGACGGTCTCCGTGCGACGGTTGTAGCGTCGGCTTTTGTTGATGAAGACGACGAGGGTAGCGACGGTCTCCGTGCGACGGTTGTAGCGTCGACTTTTGTTGATGAAGACGACGGGGTAGCGACGCTTCAGACGATCTGCTCCAGGCTTTCTTCTTCGTGGAGGGGGCAGGCGTTAGTCGAAGACGACGGGGTGATGACGCTTCGCTTCTCTCCTCCGGGCTTTGGGGCTTGATCGGGATCGAGGATTTGTTGGAGCCGACGGGGTAGTGCCGCTCCTCTTCTTCTCCGGGCTTTTGAGCTTGATCGGAGTCGAAGCTTGTTGGAGACAACGGGGTAGTGCCGCTCCTCTTCTTCTCCGGGCTTTTGGGCTTGATCGGAGTCGAAGCTTGTTAGAGACGACGGGGTAGTGCCGCTCCTCTTCTTCTCCGGGCTTTTGGGCTTGATCGGAGTCGAAGCTTGTTGGAGACGACGGGGTAGTGCCGCTCCTCTTCTTCTCCGGGCTTTTGGGCTTGATCGGAGTCGAAGCTTGTTGGAGACGACGGGGTAGTGCCGCTCCTCTTCTTCTCCGGCCTTTGCTTCTGGCGTCTTCGGAGTCGAAGGGTTCTTCTTCTCCGAGCTTTCTTCTTCGTGCACGGAGTCGAAGGGATGATCTTCGTGTGCAAGGGCCTTCACATTGATGAGGACTTTCAGTAAGCCGATCCCTCGGGACAGGCTTGACTGTGCCTCGTGAAGCCTCGGGTCGATGAAGAAGCGTGCTCTCTTCTGCAGAGCTCTGGCGCTTTGTCTTCAACTTTCCAACCATTTTTTCCTTCCCCCACCCCCTCTATTTATAGGCAAAGAGGTGGGGAGAGAGATATGGAAACTTTTTAATTTTAAATCCCCTTTGTATCTCTCTCATAATTACCCGGATTTTATTCATCCATTGATGAAGGGAATAACATTTAATTGTTTTCCTTTTCTGGCAGGTGCAATTATGGCTGGATTTTGCGCACGAAATCGATGGCGATCGGGCGCTTCGTCTTGTGCGTCGGATCGAGGGATCGGCGCAGATCCGCGTGTGTGCAGACGTCATACGCTACCTCCCCCCGCGCATGGCGGTATTTTTTCCTTTTCTTTCTTTTCTTTCCTTTTCTTTTCTTTCCTTTTTCTTTTCTTTCCTTTCTTTTCTTTCCTTTTTCTTTTCTTTCTTTTTCTCCCCTTTCCTTGCAGGGCCGGCCGGCCCCCCATGGGGTTCGGGTCCTACTAGGGCCGGCCCCATGTGGCTCGGGTCCTAGTAGGGGCCGGCCCCATGGGGTTCGGACCCTAGTAGGGGCCGGCCCCCCTTGACGCATGGGGTCCGCTCCTCTTTGCTAGGTGCGAGTCGGGTCCGCGTGTCGGGTTTGCATCCACATAGGGGCCTTTGAGTCGGGTCCGCGTGTCGGGTTTGCATCCGCGTTGACACACGTAAGTCGGGTTCGGGTCCGACGAAATTCGTGTGTCTACAATACTCAACCGAATTCCTTTTAAATACAATGACTTGACCCATACGAGGTATAGAACTATAGAAAACCTAACTTAGATTACCTAAAAGTGTAGGGGTGCCTAGCTAAGGTGAAGATCCTCGATAACAAAAGAAAGAAGATAGGACCTAAGATTGTAGATGTCATCTTTATCGGCTATACTTTAGACAGTAATGCTAATCGATTTTTAGTGTTTAACTCTAAAATAAGTGAGATAGTCAATAATACCATAATCGACGCTAGATATGCCTCATACTTTGAAAATATCTTTCCCTAGAAGACTAGGATCAATACCGATAAGCCTCAAGTTCTAATAAGGTAACCTAAATCGAACCAGAAGTTCAATTAGAACCTATAGACCAGACTGAACCGGTAACCCAAACCGAACCTAGGAAAAATAAACGTGCCCATATAGAAAAAGTTTTTAATGATTTCTATATACTTCTAGTGGAGGACTCTCCTTTCACCTATACAGATGCAATGAAGTCTATGGACTCACCCTTTTGGAAGGAAGTCATAGATAATAAGATCCAATCCATAGTTCAAAATCATACATGGGAACTCACCGATTTATCTTCTAGTTGCAAAATCATAGGATGTAAATGAGTGTTTAAGAAGAAACTTAGACCCAACGGTACCATAAATAAATTTAAGGCACGACTTGTATCCAAGGGCTTTACCCAAAAACCTGGGATATACTACTTTGATATCTACTCACCTAGTGCTAGGATAACCATGATTATAATCCTCATCGCCTTAGCTTCAATCTATAAGCTAGTTATACATCAAATAGATATTAAGATTGTTTCTTAAATGATGACCTAAATAAGGAAATCTATAGGGACCAATCCGAGGAACTCACTGCACCTGGACAAGAATGAAAGGTGTATAAGTTAATTTAATCCCTCTATAGACTTAAATAAGTCCCAAAATAATGGCACATAAAATTCAATGAAGTTATCTTATACTATAGATTTGATATCAATACAACGGATGAATGTATATACTATAAAGTACATGATAACAATGTTGTTATCTTATGTCTGTATTGACGATATCCTAATATTTAGTTCAAACATACAAATCATAAATAACAACAAACACTTCATATCCCAAAACTTCAATATAAAAGATCTAGGACAAGCTGATGTTATCTTAAACACAAAAATCATTAGAAAGGACAATGGATTAGTGTTATCCCAATCCCGCTATGTTGAGAAAATCTTTAGAAAATTCTATGACTTTGATTGCCAATTGGTATCCACACCATATGATCCAAACACTCATTTGACAAAAAACTCAGAACTTCCTACACTACAGAGCGAGTATGCTCAAGTCATAGGATCGCTAAGTTTTCTAGCAAACTATACTCGATCCGATATCACTTATGCGGTAAATATACTTAGTCATTATACATCTAAACTAAATAAGAGCCATTGGAACGTGTTATAAAGAGTCTTTAGATACCTTAAGGGAACTATATCATATGGTCTCCACTACAGTGGATATCTAGCTGTATTAGAGGAATACTCTGATGCCAACTAGATTAGTGATTTAATAGATATAAAATTTACAATCGGGTTGGTATTCCTATTAGGAGATGGAGCCATATCTTGGAAATCCACCAAATAGACTGTTATCTCTAGCACAGAAACATAATGACTTCGAGATCTTCTATATAAGACCCCATTAATAGAAAAACTACTACCGACTATTGTTATTCATTGTGATTGTCAATTAACGATTGATAAATATAATCAAGAAAACACTGATGTGAAAATAAATCGTCATCTGAAAGTGAGATACAAATCTCTCAGATATAAAATAAAAAATAAAGTAATTTCTCTAGACTTTGTTAGATCCGAAAAGAATTTGGCGGATCATCTAACTAAGGGTCTTTCTAGGATAGTGGTCTTAGAGTCATCGAGGGAGATGTGATTAAGCCCATAAGAAAAATCATCGCAGTGGGAACCCAACCTTACGGAAGTTCAATGGATAGAAACAAATTATAGTAGTGATTGAAAATAAGGAGCACTGGATAATACTCCTGTCCCTATGACGCCAATGCTTATTAAAAGCAAGGGGTAAGATGAGTTTAAAACTCTTAATAAGTCTAAAACTCATGAGGCAGGGTGTTGTCTTGCTCACACCCCTACTAGGACTTACATATATGTATGTAGTTGTGAGGCAGCAACTTTGAGATAATGGTTGCTCCCTAAAAATATACACAAAAAGATATCTGCGCAAGGCCATTAATAGCGCAACCTGCGTAGAACCATCAAAAATTATACTATATGTACTACTTGTAGAAACCCGATAAATAAGGCTGGTTCAAGGCGTAGTCCACCAAGTCCTCACGGATGTATACAACTGTACTAAGTGGAGGTTCAAACCGGAAGCTACCTACACCTATTGCATAGTATAAGGAGTCCAGCAAAGTCCTTTTATTTTATTTTGAAATTTTAAGATTTTGTGGTTTTAAACACATATGGGGGATTGTTGGATGTGTGTTTGAAAACCACACAAACCTATGCGGGGTTTAGTCCTATATCGATAAAGTAAAAAATCCTCTACCAACTTAATAAGGATTCTCCCTTTCCCCCCACTAGTCATCACACAAGAGGAGAGGCTCCATAAGCTCACACACGCGCGCGGGTGCGTGCCGAGCCTGGCCAGGTCGGGCTCGGGCTTGGGCTTGGCGGTGTGTGTCTGTGAATGCGCGCGCGCACCCGTGGACCCAGACACGATAGCACCTCCAAAATGAGCTGGTCCGCACCAACCTTATTTGTATTTTTGCTTTTAAAATTTTATTTATCATTTTCTTTTAGGCTACTAGCCGTTGCTGCATGCTAGCTATTATGCGAGAGCGTCGGTGCATGCTAGCCGTTATGAGCTAGCTCTCTGCGAGCTGTAACAAGCGGGGTTAATAGGCTTGATTGCAGCCTACGAATGGCTCCCATCTTTCAGCCTCCTATTAATTGCCCGAGGCCTATATAAGGCCCGATGCAGCCATGGAAAATGTACACTCTGAATTTTGGACTTTCTTTCTGTCTTTCTCCCTCTCTCTCTCTTGGATTGAGCCTGTGCTACAGTGCTGCCTCCTTGCTTCGAGAGGATCTGCTCATGCTTCGAGTCTTGCTAGGTTCCTGAAATTCTTCGAGGTTTGCAAAGCCTTCTTGAAGTCGTTCCGACGAAAAGAAGGTCACCTGATCGAGGTCGTCGTATCTCCGAGATCCGTTGCCACAATACCCGCACAAGGGGGCAATAAGATTCTTGGGACAACGCCTAGCACGCTTCGACCATCAGGCTAGAGTTTCTAACTCTATTTCTTTGCTACTATTAGATCAATTGAAAATGACTTGCATCTAATTCTAAACTCTAAATAATTAGTGATAATCTAGATAATATTTTTCTATCTTTTAGAAAAGTTTGGCAAGATGCATGACGGTTCCATAGAACCCACTCTGCCTTGGCAAACCATTTCTAAAAGAAACTTGTGATTTGTCTTTGCTTGCAAAAATAATATTTGTTAAACAATAAATCTTTTCATATTAAGGATTTGATTAAGTCCCGATTTTGCTAGTTTAGAACGATTAATTTTCAACACATAGATCGTGGCTGTTGGTTTTCGGATTGCCATGTGTCCCTTCCCAAATCGTCAGCGACTAATAGGAGAGACGATCATCAGTGGAGGAGTGGAATTCCTTTGTTGGATGCCGACATGGAAGTAACCATTAAATTGGACTTGAAGGAAGATAGGGAGGGTTTTAAATAACGCGTGAGGGGAGTGAGGGAGCTGACCGAGAATGGAGATTACATGATGACAAGGGATGATGTCAGTATCGAAATAAGCTCCTGGAGTCGAGATCGTTCTCCATATGTAGCAATTGAATGCAGTTAAATTTTGATGAGAGGGAGAAAGAGAGACCAACAAAATGAATTTTCAAGTATAGATTTTTTTTCGCGAAAAAAAAAGGTTTGAATTTTTCATTTTTTAAGAGAGCGGAAGCAATCCCAATGGTTAACCCAACGTTTTCCTCCTGGAAGGTCGCAAGATTAAATCCTGGGTATATCTTACGTCATGTGGTGTATACAAAAAAAAACTTGGGGTAATGTGTGATAGGTACCTCTAACAGATCAAATTTAGTGATAAAGAAGTCAACATCGTTAATTAATGTTAAGTCTTCTTAATAGAAAAATATCAGTTTTACCTCTGCGACCAGCTATACAGTTGAGCAAGACTCTACGTGCAGCAATACATATGAGCACTGGTCCTTTAGTAAAAAGAGTAACAATCTTCGGAAATTGTTACCCTTTTGCTACAGTGAAATCATGGTAGCAATTTTTTTTTGTGAAATTTTACCAATATTTTTTTTTGCTATAGTGAAATCACGTACTTTAGAAAGAGTAACAATTTGTACATATTGAGTAACAATCTTGTTGAGTAACAATTTGTGCAAATTGTTACTCTTACTACAGTGAAATCACTGTAGCTATTTTTTTTTTGAAAAAACTTGTTGAGAAAAAAATTGCTACGGTGAAAT
Source organism: Chamaelirium japonicum (assembly GCA_947650365.1). Taxonomy (NCBI): domain Eukaryota; kingdom Viridiplantae; phylum Streptophyta; class Magnoliopsida; order Liliales; family Melanthiaceae; genus Chamaelirium; species Chamaelirium japonicum. The sequence continues at coordinate 3,277,965 of OX393557.1, read as the reverse complement.
CAATGTAGCAAAAGAGTAACAATCTGCATAAATTGTTACTCCTTTGCTACAGTGAAATTACTGTAGCAATATATTTTTTTGTGAAATCGTGTCCATTTTTTTTTTATTACAGTTAGCAAAATCACTAGCAAATCCGTGAGTTAGAGTCCTGTAGAAGAAGGGGCATGCACTAAGGGGCAATTTGATCATTAAAAAGGGATAAAAATCACGTGTGGGACATGCTCTAGGTGTATCCTTTTCAGAAGGGACTTGCTGCAACACCATCTTTTTGGGTGTCCTTACCCTTAAAGCGATATCTTGTTAGGGACCTCTCACTAAGTCCCCCAAAATATTTTGAAATCCTGTGGTTGGTAAACTTCAAGCTGTGGTCTCTTTGGTTTAATAGCACTTACAGATGCCGCTCTAAACTGATAGGTATGTCATCTTCAAAAAAAATTAAAAAAATAAAGTATAGGTCCAATATATAGCATCCAGATTATTTATAGGACATGTAATAGTTTCAACTAAGCCTAGGTCCTCAGAATCAAAGTTTGTTTTAAAAATTGAATATATAAAGTATAGATCCAATATATAGCATCTAGATTATTTGCAGGACATATAATAGTTTCAACTAAGCTTAGGTCAACATAATTAAAATTTATTTTAAAAATTAAATAAATAAAATATAGGTCCATTATATAGCATCCTGATTATTTGCATGACAGGTAATAGTTTTAACTAAGCTTATATCCATGAAATAAAATATAGTAAAATGAGAATTTTATCGGTATATTAGGTCTAGGTCCTTAACTATTTTGCAATATTAGCCGCAGGACACCATAATTTGCTATATTAGCTAAGATCTCTACAAGTTTACATTCGTCTTCAGAAAGAGTATATTTATCTTCAAAAAAAGTATACATTCGTTTCAGAAAGAGTATATTCATTTCAAAAAGAATATATTTGCAAGAGGGACGAGTGCTACATTTCAAAATTAACATGAGTCAAACTTCCCCAAATTTTATTTTGTAAAACTTCTCAGTTTTTTTTTTTTTTTTCCGGAGCATGCATCTCCGATTAGAGAGTGGCCTTTTTGCGTTTACGCTTAAGAGAGGCCATTGGTTTGAAGCTTGTTACACGAGAGCAAATATTTGTCTACGACCAGCCTTGAATTCACCCACAAGAGCACTCCATTACGGTACATCTTTTTGGTGCAGGACACAAACTTGGGATTCAATCCTGCGACTTTTCGAGAGGGAAACAACGGGTTAACCAATGGGATGCAACCGTGTTTTCATATAATCTTTTCTTTATCAGCTATCATAATGGATCCTTTTTACAAGAAGCAACAAAATAAAATAAGAAATTTTAAATATTTAAGAAATATCAGTACTAATTTACTTCTAAAAACTAAGGGAAATAATAGTACAACAAAACAATCATATATCTCCTTACCCCACCCCCCCAAAAAAAATCATATATCTATATCAAATAAAAAAAAAAGTGCCCTGCCCTCTCCCGTCTAATGTTTTTGATGTTGAAATCATTTTTTTTTTCTTTTTAAGAATCATTAGCAATTCTGTATAGAGTTGAGGTCGATTCGGAGCCTCTTCTTGATGACGGGGACCGGCACGTGCGAGCCGCACCGCGGGCACCTCGGGTCGCGCTTTGCTATCAGCACGTAAAGCAAGCACCGCGGACACCCCGCCGCCATCATACCCCCGCCACCTTCGTCCAATGAGTCCGGGCCGTCCGCCTCCTCGCCGCTGCCGACGTCCCGCCTCTTGACCGAAGACGACATGGTCGAAGACGACGGAGACGGGGATGAGCCGCCCGACCTCCGCTGCTTGCTCCGGGACTCACGCTCCGCCCGCTCCAGGGCCGACTTCACCTTCTCCAGCGTACAAACGCTCCGGCAGCCGGAGGCTGCGCGGCAGGGTGAGGCCGCCAGAAGCCTGAAGTTGATGCCGGCGGAGTCCTCCGGGAGAGCGGCGGAGGGCGGCGGGGGGAGGTTAAGGTCCTGGATTTGGCGGTGTGCCGGTCCTGATCCGCTCCTCTGAAGGTACGTCCTTCCTGACTGCAGTCGGAATTAGTTATTTTGTCAGGGTAAAATTCCACAAGATTTGTATGAAGAAGACGATTTGTGAATCGAATTTGACGAGGAGGAGAGGAATTACCAACAGATCGAGCCGCCTCTCCCAGCCAGAAGGGGCCTGCATCTCGAGATCCACCTCCGCCTCAGATCCGAGCACCGCCCCGCCGAGCAGGTCCCGCGTGATCACATCCCTCTGCCGCTCCTCCTTGCACAACCTCATGACCCGCACCAGCGAGCTCACGTCTGCCGCCATCCACGTGCCGGCGCCGGCGCCGGCGCAAGGATCAGGGTTTGTTGTTTCTCGGTAAACCCTGGTGAAAAGAAACGGAGGAGATGAACAGTCTAAAGATGAGACAGAGGAGCTCTCAGAAGAGACGATATCATCAATTTATATAAAGTTTATGTTGAAATGGTTACTTAATAAATGCATGATTAAGATTTTTTTGGGGGCTAGTTATTATGTATCTTCATTGAGGGAAAATTTTCTGCACATCCTGCAAACGGTACAACCGCGGGGCCCACTGCTATTTAAGAGATGGGGTAGTGGCCTGATAGGCGCTGAGCAACGGTCGTAGCGTACTCAGGATGTGCTGAAAATTTTCCCCTTGATTAAATGTGGGAATATAGAGCGAAAGATATAATGGAGTAAAATTTTTAAAAAAGTAAAAACAGTTTTTAATTACTATAATGACCTTTTGAATCGGACAATCAAGATGGTTCGACGGACAGTTCTTCTTCTTGTTATTTCTCGAGCGATCACCCCTCGTACTACAGAGATACCTTCGATCGGCATCAAATGATACCCGTCAGATCCCGATGAGCTGAAACTCAATTTTGATGAATCATATGTCTCTCAATTGTAACTAACCGGTGCCAGTTATGTTATTCGTTCTTCGACAAGGGTTGTCTTATTGATCGGTGTTATGGTCTTCTTCTCATTGTCAGCATATCTTGTCAGGGTCTGTGTTCTTTGGAGGGGATTCTGACCCTTAGCCGTCACTGGCCAATCACTGGATCTGGATAGATGGTTGTTGAGGATGTTGGCTTGAAACAATTTCTCCGTAATGTCCAAGGTTCGTGCGTGAAGGATGTCGGAAGACAAAGCGGCAACGGAGCGAAGACGAAGCAAAAAAAAATAGGGGCTGGCGCCCTGGGCTCCAACCAGAGGCGGCCCAACACAGCGCGCAATAAATTGGCACCCAGGGTGCCAGGCATCGGATAAGCACGCGTAAAACACGTTTTCAGTTGCGTTTTTTCATGAGAACTTTTAGGGGTTTGTTGTTTCTCGGGAAACGCTGGTGAAAAGAAACGAAGAAGATGAATAGTCTAAAGATGAGACAGAGGAGCTCTTAGAAGAGACGATATCATCAATTTATATAAAGTTTATGGTTGAAATGGTTACCTAATAAATGCATGATTAAGAAGTTTTTGGGGCTAGTTATTATATATCTTCATTGAGGGAAAATTTTTAGCACATCCTGCGAACGCTACAACCGCTGGGCCCACTACTATTTAAGAGACACGGGGTAGTAGTCCCGAGTGGGGCCCACTGCTATTTAAGAGACATGGGGTAGTAGCCCCGAGCACTTAGAGTGCTGATAGGCTCTGAGCAACGATTGTAGCGTACGCAGGATGTGCTGAAAACTTTCTCCTTGATTAAATATGGGAATCTGGAGCGAATGATATAATAGAGTAAAATTTTTAAAAAAGTAAAAACAATTTTCATTACTATAATGACCTTCCAAATTGGACAATCAAGATGGTTCGATGGGCAGTTCTTCTTCTTGTTATTCCTCGAGCGATCACCCCTCGTACTACGGAGATACCTTCGATCGGCATCAAATGATACCCGCAGATCTCGATGAGCTGAAACTTAATTTTGATGAATCATATGTCTCTCAATTGTAACTGACCGATGCTAGTTATGTTATGCATTCTTCGACAAGGGTTGTCTTATTGATCGGTGTTGTGACCCTCTTTTCCTTGTCACCATATCTTGCCAGGGTCTGTGCTCTTTGGAGGGGATTTTGACCCTTAGCCGTCACTGGCCAATCACCCGGATTTGGATAGATGGTTGTTGAGGATGTTTGCTTGAAACAAGTTCTCTGCAATGTCCAAGGTTTGTGCATGAAGGATGGCGAAAGAGGGAGCGGATATGGAGCGAAAACGAAGCGAAGAAAATAGGGACTGGCGCCCTGGGCACCAACCAGAGGCGGCTCGACACGGTGGCAGGAAATTGCCGCCCAGGGCGCTAGACACCGGATAGGCACACGTGAATCGCGTTTTCGGTTGCGTTTTTTCGTGGGTTTTCGAGAGAACTTTTAGGGATTTGTTTATATCTTCTCCCCTAGGTCTTGCACGAACTTGGGGCTATAAAATGAACCCCTAGGGATGAATAAGAAGAAGAATGAAGGATCTAAATATTCTTTATGAGATCGAAGAAAGGGTAGCCATCATCTGGCAAGAGCGAGGGTTTCTCTTGTTCTTGGGGTGAGAGGGCTGCGATATCTCTTCTTTTTCCTTGGGGGGTTATCTCTTTGTGGGTTGGGAGAGGGATTGGTTGGAGGGCAAACATATGTGTGCTCCTTGTATTCCTTTTCTGAGTGAATCCATTGATCATCGATTGCTAGATATCATCTTGTGTCCTTGTGTTTGGTGGTTTGGTGTGCATTGATTATTTGTTCTTCTCGTTGGTGGTGTTCACCATTTTTTGGTGGAGTTCTTCCAGCCTTTGACGTCCTTTTCCGTTACGCGGAGCCTCGGTGGTGGGATCGATTCCCCCAACAATGGTGACTATCAATCTGTCATCTCTCAACTACAGTTTGCTCACTCTCTACACCCAATGCTTTCAAATTATCTATGGCTTCTTGGTGCTGCTATGGGAAATTGCTCTTCTCATATTTATCAGGAAGGTAACTCATCCGCTGATTGGTTGGCTCGATATGGTGCTCGTTCAAGGACCACTACACTCTAGAACTTTGTGACCTTATCCGGATTGACAATAGTTTCGGTATCCAGCTTCAGGGGCTAGGCTTATCTAATTGTTATGTTTGTAATAGTAACGTAATCAGAATTACCAAAAAAAAATTGTAAAATTCGGTACCATACTGAACTCATCTCCACTATCCATCACAGTTTCATCGCATCCTAGCGGTTGGAGCCCTAAGTCTAGGTGGATGCCTGACATCCACCATACGGACATCCGATGGTCCTTATGAAGTTAGGTTTGGTATCAAAGTGGGTACGTTATCAGATACTGTAATGGAAAGTGTGGGGGGTTTTTTCGTGGACCGGGCGATTCACGTGGAAAGCACAATCTAACGAGCCAAGAAAACAAGGAAGACCGGGTTTACGTGGAAAAGCCCTTCTCAACGTCGAAGGGGAAAAAACCCCGGGTGGGGCGAGAATGCACTAAAACAACAGTTACAGTTACAATCTCTCACTTTAACCCCAATTACACCCTAAGGACCGGTCACCCAAGATACCGACCTCTGTAATCTCAATCAAGATACTGACCTCTGCAATCTCACTCTTTCTAGCTCCAAAAATTATGGAAAGAATCGGACAGCACCTTCTCCAGAATTCGGTCCTTTCTGCTGAAGGGGCAGGTCCCCTTTTATAGCCCCGGGATGACAGTTGGCGCGCTCCGCGCGAGACGGGTTGATGACACGCTCCCGCAATATGCTCAACCGTCTGCGTGGTGGGGACGTGGCGTGCGGTTGGCACCTGGTAACTTCGGCCGGAAATCTCGGGAGCGTGGGCTGCACTCCTGTAACCGTTGTGTGCCCGAGATTCCCGGGTTCAATCATCGTGCGCTTCGAGGGCGTGATTCTCGGGGAACTCGATCCCCGTTGAGTTCTCTTCTTTGTGCGTGGCCGATCATCAGAAGGGGGGGGGGGGGGGGGACTTCCCCCTTGGTCTCATGGACGGCCAACCGACAGCCAAAAGGAGGGGCAGTTTCCCCCTCTCACCATTTTAGTGCGTGGCTGGCTATCATAGTGGGGGAGGGGGGGGGGCGGGGTTTGGACTCCCCCCTCTCCTAATTATAGTGCGCGGCCGACCCTGGGGGGGGGGGGGGGGGAGGGGGTTGGACTCTCCCCCTTCTCTCCATTTTAGTGCACGGCCAGCCCGGGGGGGTTTGGACTCCCCCTTTCTCTCCATTTTAGTGCGCGGCCGGCCCTAGGGGACTTGGACTCCCCCCTCTCCCAGCTTAGTGCACGGCCGGCCCTGGGGGGGTTTTGGACTCCCCCCTTCTCTCCATTTTAGTGCGCGATCGGTCCGGGGGGGGGGGGGTGGACTCCCCCCCTTCTCTCTATTTTAGCGCGTGGTCGACCTGTGACAAAATTGCGGCCTCCGGTAGGTTCGCTTGCTTCTCTGGGGGGTGGAGCACCCACTTTCTCCTCTTCACGCGTGGCCGACCCGTGACGAAATTACGGCCTCAGGTAGGTTCGCTTGCTTCTCCGAGGGGTGGAGCACCCACTTTCTCCTCTTCGTGCGTGGGCGACCCGTGATGAAATTACGGCCCCCGGTAGGTTCGCTTGCTTTACCGGGGTCCGAAACGTAAGGCCGGCTCGCGACGAAGTGCGTAACCAGGCCGCGACAAGGCCCCCTTCCGGTCCAACCATCAGGGTACACACAATACCCCCTCCTGATCGGTCGGTTTCCAGCCCCACCTGATCAGGACTAATTCGCCTCGGTTTGCATGCCAGTCTCAGTTTGCACGCCAAGATGGTTCTAACCCCAGTTTTAGTGCTACTGGAGTTTCAAATGGTAATCCAACCTTTTCTCAGTTTTGCGCCATATAGCGTCACCGTGCGCTGCCACCTAGCTTCCCACCTTTTTCGGGAGACAGACCGACCCCCAAAGCTCCAAGCTTCTCTATAAATAGAGCCTAGATGGTTCACATTTTTCACTTCTGCCTCCGATCTTCCTCTCCTTCTCTTCTACTGGTTGAGGCTCGTTTGGGTCGGCCGTGCATTACGTGGGTCTGTCGCTTCGCTGCAGCTCTCCTTTAGATACACGTCTTGGGGCTGCTCGTAGGAGACTGCGCGTCTCGTTACTACTTGCGGTCAGTCGTTCGTTGTCGACTACACATCTCGACGTATTGAGTTGCTGCTTCTTCGTGATGATATCTTTCGGGTGGTTCTTAGTTCCCAAAACGTTCCCGCTGCTAGAAGACATTCGGACCGCATACTGCATTTCTACTGACATTTCTCTCTCCTTCGCGACTGGTCCCTTGGACCCTTCGGACGACCGCATGATCGTGACTTTGGGACAATTGAGGTGCGGCCTGAGACTCCCTTTAGCGAGTTTCTCCGGTCGTCTGCTGGAGCGCATGGGGGTGTCCCCTGGCCAAATTGCAGGCAACAGATGGAGAATACTTCGTTGCATTGAAGCAATAGAGCAGATGGCGGGGTAGCAACTTTGCGTGGCCTATCTTCTTAAGAAATACTTCATCAAAGACTATAAGTTGACCGTCGGATCCATGTACTCATACTTCAGCTTGCAGGCTCGCGTCGGCAGTTGCCCTCATATCGGAGGCTTGTGTGACTCCATCCGGGGCTAGAAGGAATGCCTGTTAGGATTGATGTGTTCTAAGCTTGTAAAACTTTATGTTTTTGTCTAATAAAGATTGATAGTTATTATATGAGATGCATATAGGTACATAACATAGTTACGTGTTCTTTTAAGAATAGAGAGCCATGGTTATATGGTAGTCCACTGAGTTGAAGACTGAGTGGATTAGTCCCATGTAATCTAAATCAGTTCGCAGCTATGATCAGGTTGGTCGCCTCATCATGATAAACTGTTGAGGATGACAGTTCATGGGTAGTCTTTACCATGGTTATCACTATGCACAGTGTCTGTGGCTGAACGGAACTAACATGGTGTACAAATCAGTGAGCAGACATTGGTACACTAAGCTGTGTTTCTGCTTAGGGTAAAACGGTCCTAAACCCTGAGGAACCACGTCTGATGGACTAACCAGTTGCGTGGTGCTTTGGCGCACCAATGTGTAAGGATCCGTATGCAGTGATCCAAAACCACAGTGTACTGGGTTACCCGACTGGCATTGCACTAGCGTGTCACTCCTGCAGGCCATCCACACCCTTGAAGGGAGGTGCGTTCCTTGGTGTGACTTACACTATACCAAACCCAGGCCTGGTGGTCATCAGTTTGACTGTTGACCGTATTCGATTACTCGACGGGGTAATTAGAGGTACGATGTATAGGTTAACCTGGAAGGAACTGTGGGGGAAAATCTTCGTGCCAACCCGAAGACTTTCGCAGCACCAGTCAATCGAAGTTGATGTCGAAGAGATTGTTGTTCAATCTGTTGATTGAAGTCGTTGCTTTTGATATGTAGATAGAGAGATACAATCAGAGAGAGTGTTGACACGAGAAGTGATCTCAGAGTTCAGCCGAAGCCTACGTCTCCGTGCTATAGGGAGCAACCCGAATTCACTAACACTTTTTTCGAAGTGACCTCGACAAGCCGAGTATTACTGAAGCCTCTTTGATCTCTTCAAAGACAAGAAGAAGATCAAGGAGAGGTAGAGGGTAAGAGGAGATAGAGGTTTCTGAGACAGATATCAGATGATGGCACTGATCTATTTTCAGAGCTCTGGTTTGAGTTATGGAGTTTCAGGTTTTGAAAATCCGATCTGCGATCTTAGATTTCGATCCCTTTACATTCGAAGGCTCTGCTATTTATAGAATTTCTGGGGAGGATTTCCTGGGTAAATGGCGGTCTCTGCTACCGTATCTGGGGATCCTCCTGGTAAAGCTGGTAGACCCCGCTATTGTCTTCGGGGGCCCACCGGGCAGGGCCGGTGGGTCCCGCTGTAGTCTTCGTGGGCCCACTAGGCAGGGCCGGTGGGTCCCATTGTAGTCTTCAGGGGCCCACCAGGCAGGGCCGGTGGGTCCTATTGTAGTCTTCAGGGGCCCACCAGGCAGGGCCGGTGGGTCCTGCTGTTGTACTCGGGGGCCCACCAGGCAGGGCCGGTGGGTCCCGCTGTTTGCAGACTTCTTGCCAAAATTTGCACCCACAGTTACCCCCTCCAAGTTAGCTAGAGTTCGTTCTGGCTGGCTTGGATTTGGTGCAAAAAACAGCAACCCCCTGTCGCAATAGGCATGAAGAAGCTTGTCGAATGTTAGTGAAAGAATAGACTGATCGGTCAATTTTGACTGATCGGTCAAATTTGACCGATCAGTCAAATTTGACCGATCGGTCGAATTCAACCGGTCAAGGTTGGAGTGATCGGTCAAAAAACAGAGTTTTTTGGCCGATCCAGTAGAAAATTGACCGATCGGTTGATTTTTACCGATCGGTCAAGTTTGACCGATCGGCTAAAATCAGCCGGTCAAGGTTTGGGTGATCGGCAAAAACACAAGGTTTTTGCAAGATCTAGTAGAAATTTGACCGATCGGTCAAGTTTGACCGATCGGCTAAAATCAGCCGGTCAAGGATTGGGTGATCGGCAAAAAACATAGGTTTTTTGCCAGATCTAGTAGAAAATCGACCGATCGGTTGATTTTGACCGATCGGTCAAGTTTGACCGATCGGCTAAAATCAGCCGGTCAAGGATTGAGTGATCGGCAAAAATCAGAGGTTTTTTGCTTGATCCAGTAGAAAATCGACTGATCGGTTGATTTTGACCGATCGGTCAAGTTTGACCGATCGGCTAAAATCAACCGGTCAAGGACGGCTAAAATCAGCCGGTCAAGGATTGGGTGATCGGCAAAAAACATAGGTTTTTTGCCAGATCCAGTAGAAAATCGACTGATCGGTTGATTTTGACCGATCGGTCAAGTTTGACCAATCGGCTAAAATCAGCCGGTCAAGGATTGGGTGATCGGCAAAAAACATAGGTTTTTTGCCAGATCTAGTAGAAAATCGACTGATCGGTTGATTTTGACCAATCGGTCAAGTTTGACCGATCGGCTAAAATCAGCCGGTCAAGGATTGGGTGATCGGCAAAAAACATAGGTTTTTTGCCAGATCTAGTAGAAAATCGACTGATCGGTTGATTTTGACCGATCGGTCAAGTTTGACCGATCGGTTAAAATCAGCCGGTCAAGGTTTGGGTGATCGGCAAAAAACCTTCGTTTTTTGCCAGATCCAGTAGAAAATCGACCGATCGGTTGATTTTGACCGATTGGTCAAGTTTGACCGATCGGTTAAAATCAGCAGGTCAAGGTTTGGGTGATCGTCAAAAAACCTTAGTTTTTTGCCAGATCCAGTAGAAAATCGACCGATCGGTTGATTTTGACCGATCGGTCAATTTTGACCGATCGGATAAAATCAGCCGGTCAATTTGAAGTTTCGAACCTGCCCTTCAGAGAAGGTAGTACAGCTTGTTCTTTCTTTGTGATTTTTGGACGAAGCTTTGGACGTCGATGGAGTTTTGTTTTTCTGTTTTGAATCTTCGGTTTGCCTGAATGTAGCTTTGAACCGGCGGTCCGGTTCACTTAGACCGGTGGTTTGCTTGGACCGGTGGCTAGTCTAGATCGGTGGTCTGACGCTTCGTCTGGTCCCGACTGTTCGCCTGGTTTTGCGCTTGCTATGGATGGATGCCACGTGTACCTACAAAAACACGCGATTTGATATGGTGATGACACGTGTTGTCTCGATTTGTGCGTCTGAATTCCTCAGAATATTTAAGCTTCTCTGGCTGTCATTTTTGCCTCACACTTTCAGAAAATTTTTCGAAGTCCAGACTCTTTGCTTCCAAATCTCCCGTTCTCTGCTCCCTTGTTCTCTATTTTCCGATCAATCGAATGGCGTCTTCGGGTAGTTCGAAGAAGAGTGCAGTTCCTTCCAAGAGGAAGGACAAGGAAATTGTTGAAGAAACGTCTGTCTCGAAGGGCAGTGGCAAAGGCAAGGCAGTGCTGGTGGAGTTGGGCCAACTGGGCAAGAGGCACGCTGGGGTTGGATTCGCTTCTGCTCCTTCAAGGCCAGAACACATCCCGAAGGTGAGGTTCGTCATGGGCCGTCTGCTGCCTCTCAATGAAGAGCCTTCCTACATCTACAACACTGGTGGCGAGTTCACCGACAAGAGGAGGGCACAGTGGCAGAGGCTGTTGGCATGCTTCACAGAGGGGAAGATCCAGCCTTCACTGCCCGGGATTCAGGCTGGCTTTGGCATTGACAAGCAAACTGTGTTTGTGAATTTTGCCAGCAACGAGCAAGTGATGGGGACAGTGGTCTCCTTGGGTCAGTTGAACTGCGGACTTCGCCTTCCGCTACTGCCGTTTGCCGCGAGGTTGCTAAACACCTCCGGCCTTTGCCCAGGACAGATCACCGGCAATGCATGGAGGATAATCTATGCCTTCTGCCGTGTAGAGTCTGACTTCCAGAAGGAGCTGAGGGAGTGCTACTCCAGCCTCCCCGACGACGAAGAGGCCCGGATCGAGTTGGGTTACTTCTTCTATCACTACCAATGGGTCTCGAGGAAAGACAGTCCTTTCTTCAACCTCACAGGGATTTCCGCTCTACGCCCCCTCACCGACACAGTTGCCTCCGATAAGCTGTATACGGAGTGGCCGCTCTCAGTGGCTGGTGCCTGGACGCCACTTTCAGTGCCAGAGACTCCTCGCTCTGACGTGAACAAGGAGGTGAAGATGTTTTATGGTGAAGGAGAGCTGGCCTGGCCTTCGGAGAGGGTTGGAGCCATGGACAACTTGTTCCTCGAGTTGACCTGCGGTACCAGGTCCTGGAAGCAGTTCTCAAACTGCCCAGTGAGGTACGAAAAAGCCAATCTCCTCCACCGATCGCAGGCCAGATACGAAGACAATGAGGTCTTGTACTCAGACTACGAGGAGGATCCTCAGTCTGGCAAGATCATCAGGAAGGTTAGGATCGAGAAAAAGGCCTACGGTGCAAGGCGCCGATTGCCAACTGCTGAGGAAAGGCTGGTGATACAGAGGGGCCCTACGAAGAAGAAAAGGAAAATCCTTGTACAGCAGAATGAGGAAGAGGACCAGGAAAAGAAAAAGGAGGATGATGAAGAAGAAGAAGAAAAGAAGGAAAGCGAGGAGGAAGAAGAAGAAACAGAGAACGGTAGTAACGGCAACGGCGACGATAATGATGACGATGACGATGAGGATGGGGGGTGGTGAGGATGATCTTCCTCCCACCCCCACCGGTGGAGGTGAGGGAAACGGGGGTGGTGAGGAAGAAATTCCTCCCACCCCCACTGAAGGTGACCAAGAACAGGGGGGTGGTGGGGATGAACTTCCTCCCACCCCCACTGGTGGTGCAGAAGAGGAAGATTCTCTTTCTATCCCTATCGACGAGGCTAAGGCCCGTCGAATGGAGGGAGTCATGGACGTGGAGGGCGAAGGCCACAAGGTGGTTCCCGCCTACCGCTTAGACGATTTGAAGAAGCGCCCGATGCGTTTCAAAATCAAGTTCTCAGGGAGTGGTGGGGTTGGAAGCAACCCCACATCCCTCGACCAACTTCCTCCAGTTACTCCCCGCATCGAAGGAGCAACCACAAGTGGGGGTCTGGAGGTCGAACAACCCCCACCCCCTCATCGATCTTTGGCCGATGAAGTGGCTTCTCTCATGGCTGGGCTCAATCAGCCAGGTGGGCAGCAAGAGGAAGGGGGTGTCTCACCTCCCCAGGGTGCTCCCTCTCCTATTCACTTGGAGAGGGAGAGCCGTGTGGGCGATGGGGCTCCCCAACTCCAGCCAGAACCCCAGCCAGAACCAATTCCCACCAAGGAGAAATCGACCCCTCGGGGTAAGAGCTCCGACCGTGGCAAGGGAAAGGCTCCTCGAGTCGATGTCTCAGGTAACTTCATTAGATTCTACTTCTAATCATACCTTTGGAGTTTGAAAATATTCTAACTTTTTTTTGAACTTCTGTTTGATTTGCAGGGACTCCTGCAGGCATGGCTTCAATTTTGAAGGATTTGGGTGAGGTTGACATCAACCACCCAACTCCCGTGATCCGGCAGCTCTGCAACCTTCCGGGGGCCCCGATCGAAGAAGCCTTTCATAGGCTAGAAGTGGTGGTAAGTGTACCAACTTGAATTGTCTTTCGAATTGAACCCTTCGATATACTCATCGTTTCTTGTCTGTTCGCAGAACTCAGCGGTTCTGAAATTCGGCACAAAGCTCTTCAAGAAGTACGGAGAGCGAGAGGCTTCATCTGAAGTCTCTCGTCTAACGGCTGAATTGGAAGCTGCCCTCGAGGAAAAGGATAAGCTGAGGGATCTTCTATCCTCCAAGAAGGAGGCCTTAAAGGCTAAAATTGAGGCCCTCCGCAAGGAAAAACTGGAGAGCAAGGGCTGGCAGAATGGCTTCGAGGCCCGGGGTCACGAGCTTGAGGAGTTGAGGAACCGATTCTTCAGGATCGAGAACTTGGGCTTCGATCGCTTGAATAGAATAAAGGAGTTGGAGGCTGAACTTGTTGCAAGAGATGCCATTTTTACTGCTAAGGAGAGAGCTTCAGCTGCGAAGGAGGATGCCCTCAACAAGGAGCTGGAGCAAATGCGCACTGAATGCGCGAGTTACAGGGAGACGACGGAGAAGGCGGTGGAGGCGCTCAGGGTCCACGCTGGTAGCGTTCGATCTTCTAAGGCTTCCGTGGCGAGTAAAGCTCGAGGCGGATCCGAGGGAGAGAAGTCGCGCGCGCCAAGTGTGGCCAAGCCTTGAGATCTTCTATCTTCTTTCTCTGCTATACTTTGTAAACTTGTGATATGAAAAGGTCTCACTCCTGTACTCGGCAATTTTTTGATAACAAAGATATCTTTCTGGTGCTTGAAATTGAATGTCTTGTTTGAACTCTTTGAATGCTGTGTTCTGGATGGTATTGAAATATTTGAATACATATACACACTTGAATGTAAAGGGATGAGTCGCAACTCGATCACCCAAACTGTTGAATAACTTGAAAATTGAACTTTGTTGGAGCACGACTTGAAATCGTTAACATTTGTATGTGAGGGGTTGAGTCGCAACTCAAGCACCCAAACTTGTTAGACGATATTGAAATTGAAGGTTGTGTTGTAGTACAACTTGAAATCATTAACATTTGTATGTGAGGGGTTGAGTCGCAACTCAAGCACCCAAACTTGTTAGACGATATTGAAATTGAAAGTCATTTAACGTTTGCACGTAAGGGGTAGTGTCGCAACACAAACTCCCAAACTCGTTAAATGACCAGTGACTTGAAGGTTGTGTTGTAGCACAACCCGAAACCATTTAACATTTGCCTGTAAGGGGTTGAGTCGCAACTCAATCACCCAAACTTGTTAAACGACCTGGCAATTTGAATGCAGCTAACTTTGAATTTGAATGTAGATAACTGCTCCAGAATTTGAATTGATAAGATGAACATTTGAAAGCAATCTTTATCCACCTTGGAATTTATATCAAGGATAGAGCATTTTGAGATGTCTAGCTTTCCAAGTTTGTGGCAATCGATAGGATCTTTTGCTTCCCCCTGATTTGACTATATATAGACTTTCCCAGTTGGGAGCTAGTTTCCTGCTGCTGTGTTCTCTGGTGTTCTCTGGCAATCTTGAAAGTTGACCATCTCCAACCCCTAGATCTTTCGATCTCGATGGAGATCTTCACTGTCGATGCTTGACTGAATGATCTTGCATGCCTTTGACAAATTCTTGGAGATGTCCTACACGTAGCAGATCTTCCAAATGATACTTTAGCCGGTGGCATTGATCGGTAGAATGTCCATGACTGCGATGGAAATCACAGTAGATTGTTTTATCTGCAGTGAACTTGGTGTCGGGCTGCAGTGGATTAGGCCATCGGAGGAACTCTTCATATTGAATTCGGTCGAGGATCTGTTCGACTGGTAAATTCCACTCGGTGAAAGTGGTCTTCGTAGGAGATCGTCTTCTATTGTTCTTCGATCGTTTATTGGCAGGGGGGACTGCTGCCTCAGTATTGTGAGCTTTGGCAGCATACTTTGGAGCTTCTCTCTCAGAAGGCCTTCTCTTTGACTCTCGCCCTTTTCGAGCGACTTGATCGTCTTCCACCTCAATCTCTCTCTGGATTCGATCAAACATTGCACCCAGAGAGGGAGAGGGATTGCGAATGAAATCGTTGTAGATGTGTAGATCGAAGCGGAGAGCGTTCTGGAAAGCCAACATGATGGATTCATCATCCAGATGTCTTCCAGAGAGGGCAGCATGCTCGTTGCGAAATCTCCTAGTGAAACTTCGGAGAGTCTCGTCAGCACCCATCCTTAGACGATAGAGGGAGTCTAGCTTCTTCTCCGGCTTTAAGTTGAGCTGGTAATGTGTGGGTGCAAATTTTGGCAGAAGTATACCAACTACCGCGGGACCCATCGGCCCTGCCTGGTGGGCCCACGAAGACTACCACGGGATCCACCGGCCCTGCCTGGTGGGCCCACGAAGACTACCACGGGACCCACCGGCCCTGCCTGGTGGGCCCACGAAGACTACCACGGGACCCACCGGCCCTGCCTGGTGGGCCCACGAAGACTACCACGGGACCCACCGGCCCTGCCTGGTGGGCCCACGAAGACTACCACGGGACCCACCGGCCCTGCCTGGTGGGACCACGAAGACTACCACGGGACCCACCGGCCCTGCCTGGTGGGCCCACGAAGACTACCACGGGACCCACCGGCCCTGCCTGGTGGGCCCACGAGGACCACCGCAGGACCCATCGGCCCTGTCCGATAGGCCCACGAGCCTGTAGAAACCCCCAGAAGACGGCAGCGGAGCCCACCAGCTTTACCTGGAGGATCCCCAGATACGACAGCAAAAACCGCCATTTGCCCCAGAATTCCTCCCCGGGAATCCTATAAATAGCAGAGCCTTCGAATGTAAAAGGATCGAATCTGAGATCGAACTCTCAGTTCTAAAAAACCAGAGCTCTGGGATTTCCAACTTCCCATCTTCCACCTCTCTTTGATCTTCTTTTTCTCTCGAAGAGATTAGAGTTTTCAGTGATACTCGGCCTGTCGAGATCACTTCAACATAAGTGTTAGTGAATTCGGGTTGCTCCCTATAGCACGGAGACGTAGGCTTCGGCTGAACTCCGAGATCACATCTCTTGTGTCAAACTCTCTCTCTGATTGCCTCTCTGTTTACATATCGAAAGAGGTAACTTCAACTCCAATCAACAGATCGACCTACGATCTTCGACGTCAACTTCAACTCCAATTGACTGGTGCTGCGAAGGTCTTCGTGTCGGCACGAAGATTTTCCCCCACAGTTTGGCGCCGTCTGTGGGATCCGATCAAAAAGACCAACTCTCCGCTACTACTTGATTGGTTGAACCTACAACCGATCTTGATAATCAAACTTCCTCGCCCTCTCGGTTGATCAGACAACTGAACGGCAATCTCGTTGCACCTTTCGCTTTCTGAATGGCGAGGACGAAACATCAAGGTCAACCAGAAGGAAGTAACACTCAACAACAAGCTCGTCCTGAGACTCGTTCAATGAGTCAAAGGCTCAACTTCGGACAGCCCCTTGCTGTTCCTGAGATAGGGGTTCGTTCAGGGAGTGGCAAGTCTGTCGATCGACCTATCGCCCACCCCGCGCGACAGTCGATTGGGCAAACAACACCCACTCCTACTGAAGACCCTCCGTCGACCTACCAAATTTCTGCAGTCGACTTCCAATTGCTCCAATTGGCGAAGCAGAATGCCACCCTCACTGCTGAGAGGGATGCTCTGAAGAAAGCAGCTTCCGAGGCTGGGATCGCTCTACCTATTCCCCCTGCAAGCGAGAGGGTCGATCTTCCACGACATTCAATCCACTCCGAACAACGGAGGTCAATGGGTACTACTGCCCTCGAGAGGATTCGACGTGATCCAACCCCCTCTGCTGCCCCCTGGAAGCAGAGTGTTTGGGATCGCCTCGAAGATGAGTCATCCCAATCTTCTTCTGGCCGCAACTGCGACAAAAGAATACCTTCGAAGCTCAACATACCAAGGAGGCATCAGATGAAAGGCGCTCCTTCAAAGAGTCGAGTTTCCCCTTCCATCCCACTTCAGCGTGGGTTTGGATCAGACCTCCGACATCGACTTCAACCGGCAAATACTTCTATGCCTGAGCAAGACCTTGCGATTTTGCCTCTTGACCCACCTCTAGGTCGAGGACATGGTCGCAGGGATGGCTATTCTTCTGCCGGACCTCTACATCGAAGTCTCTTTGAGACAATATTTCCAAGAGGATGGAGAACTCCTGTCCTCCCTAAATTCAACTGCGTTCGAGGAGATCCTACTCTCCACATTCTCGCATTCAAGCAAGCTTTAACACCGCACGAAGAAGAAAACAATGTGCTCTGCCGCACCTTCGCAGGAAGTCTCGATGAGCCGTCGCTCGACTGGTATCATAATCTCCGAACTGGATCTATTACCCAGTTCGATGTTTTAGCTAAACTCTTCGTGCAGCATTATCAGCTCAATCTAAAGCCCGAGAAGAAGCTCGACTCTCTATATCGGTTAAGGATGGGTACTGACGAGACTCTCCGAAGTTTCACTAGGAGGTTTCGCAACGAGCATGCTGCTCTCTCTGGAAGACATCTGGATGATGAAGCCATTATGTTGGCTTTCCAGAACGCTCTCCGCTTCGATCTACACATCTACAACGACTTCATCCGTAATCCCCCTCCTTCTCTGGGTGCTATGTTCGATCGAATCCAGAGAGAGATCGAGGTCGAAGACGATCAAGTCGCTCGTAAAGGGCGAGAAACAAAACGAAGGCCTGCGGAAAGAGAAGCTCCTAAGTATACCGCCAAGGCTCACAACGCTGAGGCAGCAGCCCCTCCAGCCAACAAACGATCAAAGAATGATGGGCGTCGATCTCCAACGAAGACCACTTTCACCGAGTGGAATATGCCGGTCGAACAGATACTCGACCGCATTCAACATGAAGAGTTCATTCGGAGGCCCAACCCTCTTCAGCCGAACTCGAAATTTACAGCTGATAAAACAGTATATTGTGACTTCCACTGAAGTCACGGCCACTCCACCGATCGGTGTTTTCGGCTGAAGTTCCATCTTGAAGACCTATTGCGAGAAGGCCATCTTCAAGAATTCGTCAAAGGCGGACATGATCAACGCCGAGCCTCTGCAAAGGGGAAAGAAGTGTGTTGGGTACACCAAATCTCCTCCAACCGGCAACTAATCTCTGTGAAAGCCAATATCTTTGGCATTCACGGATCATTGCACAATCAATCAATAACCGGGAAAGAAGTGGATCGACAAGTTCGACGCATCTTCCATGTTCGTGCTGCAGCAAACAAGGAAGACACTTGGATCGAGAAGCCCATTGAAGGTTTGGCTTGGCCCTCTATCGTCTTCAATGACGCAGATCTTCAAGGAGTTCACACTCCCCATCGAGACCCTCTTGTCTTGAAACTCCTCATCGACGGAAGCACTGTCAACCGGATCCTCATTGACACCGGAAGCTCCATCGACATTATGTTCTCAGACTGCTTCAAACGTCTAGGACATAAGTATCAAAGCCTCGACGTCGTCCCGACCGTGATCACCGGCTTCAACGGCGAACAAAGCATCACGGTGGGCGAGTCCAGATTTACCATCGACCTCAGCCGAGAGACTCGAGTCTCGGTGAGGTTTGCAATCGTCGAAGGAATGTCTAGCTACAACGCCATTCTTGGGCGGCCATTCCTCCACCAGATCAATGCCATCTCCTCTTCTTATCACCAACTTCTCAAGTTTGCAACAGGAGAAGGCATCGTCTGCATTCGAGGTGATCAACAAGCTGGAAGGTCTTGTGAGGCTGCTGCGGCTAAAACAGATCGAAAGATCAACATTGCTCCTCCAAAGCGGCCACGAGATGAAGCTGGTCCCTCTTCCAAATAGCAATCAAAGGAGATTCCGCTGACCGAACCTCCACCAATCGAATGGGAAACATCACCTTCAATTGAAGAAATCATCCCTATCAACATTGGCAGTGGAGATCTCCCTCGACAAACATTTATTGGTACCGGTCTTAGCGACGCAGAAGCGCAAGACATGGTATCCTTCCTCCAGTCCAATATCGACGTCTTCGCCTGGTGTTTCGAAGACATGCCTGGTATCAATCCGGATGACGCTTGTCACCGACTTGCAATCAAAGAAGAAGTGAAACCTGTCAAGCAAAAGCCACGCACCATCCGGCCAGAGCTGCAAGTTGCTGTTCAAGAAGAAATCACCAAGCTACTCGCAGCAGGCTTCATCCGAGAAGTAGAGTATCCTACCTGGATCTCTAACATAGTTGCTGTTCCAAAGAAGAATGGGAAAGTCAGAGTCTGCATCGACTTCACCAACCTCAACAAGGCTTGCCCCAAAGACCCATTCCCCATGCCAAGAATCGATAGACTCGTCGATGCCACTGCTGGCCACGAGCTATTGTCTTTCATGGATGGGTATTCTGGATACAATCAAATTCCACTTCATACAAACGATCAAGAGAAGACTTGCTTCGTGACTAGCCGAGGTCTCTACTGCTACAACGTAATGCCATTCGGCCTCAAAAATGCTGGTTCCACCTATCAACGGTTAGTCACAAAAATGTTCGAAGATCAGATCGGCCGCAACGTCGAAGTCTATGTCGATGATCTCCTCACCAAGAGTTCCATTCGGAGCAAGCATCTTTCTGATCTGGCAGAAACCTTTCAAGTTCTTCGAAAATATCGTATGAAGCTCAATCCAGCCAAGTGCGCTTTCGGAGTTCAATCTGGCAAATTCCTGGGTCATCTTGTGACCAGGAGGGGTATTGAAGCCAATCCTGATCAAATTCGAGCTATCCTCGATATGCCATCACCTACCAATCGAAAGGAAGTGCAGCGCCTCACTGGAAGACTTGCTGCCCTCAATCGGTTCATCTCAAAGTCTTCTGACAAATGTAAACCTCTCTTCGACAAATTACGAAAGGCGGATACTTCAGGGTGGAGTCCAATTTGTGAAGAAGCATTTCAAAGCATCAAGAAATATCTGGTGCAAGCTCCTATCTTGACGGCTCCACTTCCACAAGAAGACTTATGGCTCTATCTCGCCGTAACCAATCAAGCAATCAGTGCAGTCTTAGTCAGTAGAAGAGAAGGCTTCGAGCATCCAGTCTATTATATCAGTCACACTCTTCTCCCGGCTGAAACTCGCTATTCAAAAACTGAGAAAGTCATCCTAGCCTTACTCACTGCATCGCGTCGCCTTCAACCATACTTCGTCTCTCACCAGATCACTGTCATTTCAGAACATTCGCTCAAAGATATCATTGACAAAGCTGGTCGAGCTGGTCGAATGACCAAATGGGTGATCGAAATGAGTTCCCTGGGGATTCAGTTCGAATCTCGCACTTCTATCAAAGGTCAAGCTATTGCTGATTTTCTAGCTGATTTTCCAGTTGAAGACCCCATCACTTGGGAAGAAGATGTCGATATGCGCTTGGAAGATGAGGACAATACTCCGATCAACCTTGCAACAAAAATTGATCCAAATCTCGAAGCTACTGCTGCAACTCCTCCATGGAAACTTTATACTGATGGAGCTTCAAGTTCGATCGGTTCGGGAACTGGGATAGTCTTGGTGTCCCCCGAACTTGATCATCTCCAGAAAGCCACTCTCCTCGGATTCACTGCCACCAACAACGAAGCCGAATACGAAGCACTCATTTCTGGACTCGAGATGGCGAAATCCCTGGGGGTAGATCGAATTATCGTCTACAGTGACTCCCAATTGATCATAAGGCAAATCAATGGAGAGTACACAGCTCGCGAAGAAAGAATGCTACTCTACTTGGCCTTAGTACGACATCTTCAACAACGTTTTATTGCCGCTGAATTCATTCAAATCCCCAGAGCAGAGAACCGAGAAGCAGATGCCTTAGCCAATGCTGCCTCAGTTCTTGGAGACTCACTCGGAGGAAGGCAAATACAGATCGATTATCAAGAAGTGTCCAAGACCACCCCCGATCAACAGATCCTTACTACTACAAAAGAATCTGGGGGTGGAGATCAGCTTGAAGACTGGAGACGATCAATTTTCGATTTCTTCAAGCGTGGCAAAATGCCGGAAGATCCAAATCAAGCCCGAAGAGTTCAAAGGAAGCTCCCATGCTATATTCTACAAGGAGAAGATCTATATTTCAAATCTCACAATGGGATGTTACTCAAATGCCTTGGTCCTGAGCAAGCACAGGCAATCCTGATTGATATCCACTCTGGAACTTGTGGGAATCATTCGGGAGGAAGATCTCTTGAAGCCAAGACGAAACTACAAGGGTACTACTGGCCAACAATGGCAAGGGATGCTCAACAAGTTGTTCAAAGATGCGAGCCATGCCAAAGACACGCTCGAGCTATTCATCTCCCTGCAGATGAGCTTCATCAACTATCAAGTCCCTGGCCATTCCATCAATGGGGGTTAGATTTCTTGGGTCCTTTCCCTCCAACTCCAAGCAAGAAGAAGTATCTACTGCTGGCCACGGATTATTTCACCAAATGGGTTGAAGCTGTGCCCCTCTTCCGAGAGACTGACGACGAAGTGATCAAATTCATTCGGCACAACATCTTCTCAAGGTTTGGTACACCTCAAATTCTTGTTGCTGACAATGGAGCTCAGTTTGACTCCGACAAGTTTCGAGAGTTCTGTCTCAACAACGGTATCAAGCTATTCTATTCAACTCCAAGATATCCTCAATGCAATGGCCAAGCTGAAGCCTCAAATAGAGCCATACTTGGTATACTCAAGAAGAAACTCAACGACAAGAAAGGATTGTGGGAGCAAATCCTACCTGAAGTTCTTTGGGGGTATCGCACAACTCCGAGAAGATCAACAGGGTTCTCACCCTTTCGTCTAACATATGGATCGGAAGCAGTACTCCCAACAGAAAACATATCAAGTACTCTGAAGACCAGAGCAGTTGAAGAAGGAATCAACGAAGAACTTCGGATCAATGATCTAGATTTCTCCGAAGAATTACGAGATCAAGCATCACTTCGTGTGGCCAAGTACCAACAGAAGATCAAAAGAGCCTACGACAAGAAAATCTACAAGAGACAGTTCCCAGTGGGCAGCCTAGTTCTCAGAGCAGTTTTCTACAACACCAAAGAGCACAGCAGTGGGAAGCTTGCTCCCAACTGGGAAGGTCCATATATCGTTGAATCAGTAGGAGGCAAAGGTTCTTACAGACTGGTCACACCAGAAGGAGATAGATTGCCTCGAGCTTGGAATTCCAGACACCTCAAGATGTTCTACCCATGATGTAAATTCTGTGATGAATAAAATTCTCTTTCAGATGTTCAAATGTGCAAGTGTTCAGCTTTTCAATTCAAGTTCTAAAGCAGCTTCAAATTCAAGTTATCAGGTCTTTTAACAAGTTTGGGTGTTAGAGTTGTGACTCAACCCCTTACTAGCAAATGTTAAAAACTGACCATATTCAAGTTACCAAGTCTTTTAACAAGTTTGGGTGTTAGAGTTGCGACTCAACCCCTTACTAGCAAATGTTAAACTGACCTTCAAGTTTCAATGTTCAATTTCAATCAATTTCGATATCGTCTAACAAGTTTGGGTGCTTGAGTTGCGACTCAACCCCTCACATTCAAGTGTTACACGAATTCAAGTTTCAATTTTCAAGTTGCAATAAGTTTGGGTGCTTGAGTTGCGACTCAACCCCTTACATACAAGTGTTGCATGGATTCAATTTCAAATTTCAAGTTAAACAAGTTTGGGTAATCAAGTTGCGACTCGATCCCTTACATTCAAAAGATTGTATCTATGCTAATGCTATCCAGAACATAAGATTCAAAGACATTCAACTCAAGAGACATCCAATTTTTAAACACCAAAGAGATTTCTATTATTATCAAAAATGTGACAAGTACAGGAGCGAGCTATTACATATCAAGAGTTTACAAGCACAACAACTGAAAGGAAGAAAAAGTCTCAAGGCTTGGCCACACTCTGCGCACGCGACTTCTCCCCCTCAGATCCAGCACGAGCTTTGCTCGCCGCTGATGCCTTGGAGGATCGGACACTGGCAACATGGACCCTGAGTGCTTCTGCTGCCTTTTCAGCTGTTTCCCTGTAGCTCTGGCACTCACTCCGCATATGCTCTAGCTCCTTCTTATGAGTCTCTGCTGAAGCAGCAAGTTGAGCCTCCAGCTCCTTTATTCGAGCAGCACGATCGAAGCCCAAGTTCTCGATCCTGAAGAATCGTTTCTTCAGATCTTCAAGCTCGTGACCCCGGGCCTCGTATCCATTCTGCCAGCCCTTGCTCTCCAACTTTTCCTTGCGAAGGGCCTCGGTCTTGGCCTTCAATGCCTCCTTCTTTGAGGATAGAGCCTCCCTCAGCTTATCCCTCTCCTCGCTTACGACCTCCAGTGCGGCAGCTAAGCGGGAGACTTCAGCTGAAGCTTCTTTTGCTCCCGCCTTCATGGAAAGCTTGGTCGCGATATTCAAAACTGCTGAATTCTGCAAAAAGAACAAAAGAGTTAGAATTATTCTGAAGATGCAATTCAGATAATCGGTCGAGCAGATGCACTTACCACCAGTTCGAGCCTGTCGAAAGCTTCATCCAGAGTAGCCCCTGGAAGATTGCAGAGTTTCCGGATCACGGAGGTGGGGTGGTTGATGTCAACATCACCCAAACTCTTCATCTTCGGGGTCGAGCCAACAGGCGCACCTGCAATCAACACGAAAGGTCAAAGTGTTAGATTATTTCCAATCTTCAAAGGCAAGAAAATCAAGGCAAGTTAGTACAATTACCTGAGGCTTCAACCCTTGGCTCCTTACCCTTTCGGTGATCGGAACCACCCTGAGGGGTCGTTTTCTCCTGAGTAGGAGCCGGCGTTGGCTGAGGTTGAGTAGCTCCATCGCCCACACGACTTTCCCTCTCCAAATGGATAGGGGAGGGAGCATCCCGGGGAGGTGAGACTCTTTCTTCCTGGGGCCCGCCTGGCTGGACGAGTCCCGCCACCATAGCAGCCACCTCCTCAGCCAGAGACCGAGAGGGGGGTGGGGGTTGTTCAACTTCGATACCCCCGCTCGTGGTTGCTCCTTCGAGGCGGGGTACTTCAGGTGGAATTTGATCGAGGGGTGTGGGGTTGCTTCCAACCCCACCACTCCTCGACAACATAATTTTGAAGCGCAGCGGCTTCTTCAATTCATCAAACTTGTAGGTGGGAACCGCCTTTGGGCCATCACCTTCTATGTCGAGAATTTCCTCCATTTGACGGGCTTTAACCTCGTCAATGGGAATAGGAATCGAGTCTTCCCCTGTTGCACCACCAGTGGGGGTGGGAGGAATTTCTTCCTCACCACCCCCATTCTCACCATCTCTACCAGAAGGGGTGGAAGACAGATCATCCTCGCCGCTCCCTTCCTCGTCCTCGTCATTACCACTGTTGTCGTGGCTGACATTTTCAGTCTCTTCATCTTCCTCGACGCTCCCCTTTTTCTCCTTTTCTTCTTCATCTTCAATTTTCTTCCCTTGGCCTTCATTTTCCTTTTGCTTGATGAGGGTCTTTCTTCTCTTCTTCACTGGGCCTCTTTGGATCACCAGCTTCTCATCCACGGTAGGCAATCGGCGCCTTGCAGTATAGATTTTCTTCTCGGCCCGAACCTTCCGAATAATCTTACCCGAATGGGGGTCCTCCTCATAGTCAGAGTATAGGACTTCATTGTCCTCATATCTATCCTTTGATCGGTGGAGGAGATTGGCCTTGCCATATCTCACGGGGCAGTTGGAGAACTGCTTCCACGACCTGGTTCCACAGGTCAACTCCAGAAATAAGTTATCGATTGCTCCAGCCCTCTCGGAGGTCCAGGCAAAGATGCCTCCCTCGCTGTACATCTTCACTGCGTCATGCACTTCACCTCGGGGGGTATCGGGCACTGAGATGGGTGTCCATGCGCCGGTAACAGAGATAGGCCAATCTGTATACAACTTGTCCGAAGGGACTGTATCAGTTAGCGGGCGCAGTGGAGACACACCGGTCAAATTGTAGAATGGGCTGTCCTTTCTGTAAGCCCATCGATAGTGGAAGAAGAAGTATCCAAGCTCGATCCGAGCGTCTTCACCTTCCGGGATGCTGGAGTAGCACGCCTTCAAGTCCTCTTGAAAATCCGACTCCACGCGGCAGAATGCGTAGATAATTCGCCAGGCGTTTCCAGTGACCTGCCCCGGGCAAAGGCCAGAAGTGTTCAGTAATCTTGCCGCAAAGGGTGGCAACGGTAGACGCAGACCGCAGTTGAGTTGGCCGATGGTTACGATGGTTCCCATGACCTTCTCATTGCTAGCAAAGCTGGTGAAGACGGCCTTCTTGTCAATGCCGAATGCAGTCTGAATGCTGGGGAGCGAAGGTTGCACCCTTCCTTCGATGAAGAAAGAGAGCAATGTCTGCCACTTCTTCCTCTTTGAATCTGTGAACTCGCCACCAGTATTGTATACATACTCAGTTTCCTCTGACAGAGACATGAGCGGGCCCGGAACGAACTGTACTTTAGGGATATGCTCTGGCCTCGATGGCGCTGAAGCAAACCCTACTCCCTGGTGTCTTTTTCCCAGCTGCCCCAGTTCGGCAAGCATAGCCTTGCCCTTGCCGCGGCCGCCCTTCGGAGAGGATAGAACCTCAACAATCTCTTTCCCTTTCCTCTTCGAAGGGACCCCGCCTGACTTCTTCGAGCTTCCAGAAGACGCCATCTGATCGATCGAGCAAAAGCAGAAATCGGGAGCAAAAAGTCTGGACTTCGAAAAATTTTTGAAGCGTGAGGCAAAAATGACAGCCAGTGAAACTCATATACCCAGGGTAAAACAGGTACGCAAATCGAGAAGACACGTGTCTTCACCATATCAAATCGCGTGTTTTTGTAGGAACACGTGGCATCCATCCGTAGCAGGCACAAAATCAGGCGAACCGTCGGACCAGACGAAACGTCGGACCACCGGTCCACGTGAACCAAACGGTCCAAGCGAGTCACCGGTCTGAGTAAACCGGACCGCCGGTCAAAAGCCTCATTCAAACCAACCAAAGACACAACACAGGAAAGATCAAACTCCATCAATGTTCAAAACTCTGCCAGAAGATCGAAGAACGGAACAGTTACGAAACCCTCTCTAAGGGCAGGTTCAAAACTTTCAACTAATCTGTCAAATTTCTACTGGATCTGGCAAAAAACCAAGGTTTTTTGCCGATCACTCGAACCTTGACCGGATATTTTTTAACCGATCGGTCAAACTTGACCGATCGGCTAAAATCATTCGATCGGTCAAATTTCTACAGGATCTGGCAAAAAACCAAGGCTTTTTGCCGATCACTCGAACCTTGACCGGATATTTTTTAACCGATCGGTCAAACTTGACCGATCGGCTAAAATCATTCGATCGGTCAAATTTCTACAGGATCTGGCAAAAAACCAAGGCTTTTTGCCGATCACTCGAACCTTGACCGGATATTTTTTAACCGATCGGTCAAACTTGACCGATCGGCTAAAATTATTTGATCGGTCAAATTTCTACAGGATCTAGCAAAAAACCAAGGCTTTTTGCCGATCACTCGAACCTTGATCGGATATTTTTTAACCGATCGGTCAAAATTGACCGATCGGCTAAAATCATTCGATCGGTCAAATTTCTACTGGATCTGGCAAAAAACCAAGGTTTTTTGCCGATCACTCGAACCTTGACCAGATATTTTTTAACCGATCGGTCAAACTTGACCGATCGGCTAAAATCATTCGATCGGTCAAATTTCTACTGGATCTGGCAAAAAACCAAGGTTTTTTGCCGATCACTCGAACCTTGACCGGATATTTTTTTAACCGATCGGTCAAACTTGACCGATCGGCTAAAATCATTCGATCGGTCAAATTTCTACTGGATCTGGCAAAAAACCAAGGTTTTTTGCCGATCACTCGAACCTTGACCGGATATTTTTTAACCGATCGGTCAAACTTGACCGATCGGCTAAAATCATTCGATCGGTCAAATTTCTACTGGATCTGGCAAAAAACCAAGGTTTTTTGCCGATCACTCAAACCTTGATCGGATAATTTTTACCGATCGGACAAACTTGTCTGATCGGCAAAAATCATTCGATCGGTCAAAATTCCTACTGGATCGGTCAAAAAACCATGTTTTTTGACCGATCACCCTATTCTTGACCGGTTGAATTTTGACCGATCGGTCAAAATTTGACCGATCGGTCAAATATGACCGATCGGTCAAAAATTAACCGATCGGTCAAATTTTAACCGATCGGTCAAATTTCCTACTGGATCGGTCAAAAAACCCTGTTCTTTGATCGATCACCCGATTCTTGACCGGTTGAATTTTGACCGATCGATCAAAATTTGACCGATCGGTCAAAATTGACCGATCGGTCAAAATTGACCGATCAATCAAAATTGACCGGTTAGTCCTTTTTTATGCTAACACTCGACAAGCTTCTTCATGCCTTTTGCGACAGGGGATTGCTATTTTTTGCACCAAATCCAAGCCAGCCAGAACGAACTCTAGCTAACTTGGAGGGGGTAACTGTGGGTGCAAATTTTGGCAGAAGTATACCAACTACCGCGGGACCCATCGGCCCTGCCTGGTGGGCCCACGAAGACTACCACGGGACCCACCGACCCTGCCTGGTGGGCCCACGAAGACTACCACGGGACCCACCGGCCCTGCCTGGTGGGACCACGAAGACTACCACGGGACCCACCGGCCCTGCCTGGTGGGCCCACGAAGACTACCACGGGACCCACCGGCCCTGCCTGGTGGGCCCACGAGGGCCACCGCGGGACCCATCGGCCCTGTCCGATAGGCCCACGAGCCTGTAGAAACCCCCAGAAGACGGCAGCGGAGCCCACCAGCTTTACTTGGAGGATCCCCAGATACGACAGCAAAAACCGCCATTTGCCCCGGAATTCCTCCCCGGGAATCCTATAAATAGCAAAGCCTTCGAATATAAAAGGATCGAATCTGAGATCGAACTCTCAGTTCTAAAAAACCAGAGCTCTGGGATTTCCAACTTCCCATCTTCCACCTCTCTTTGATCTTCTTTTTCTCTCGAAGAGATTAGAGTTTTCAGTGATACTCGGCCTGTCGAGATCACTTCAACATAAGTGTTAGTGAATTCGGGTTGCTCCCTATAGCACGGAGACGTAGGCTTCGGCTGAACTCCGAGATCACATCTCTTGTGTCAAACTCTCTCTCTGATTGCCTCTCTGTTTACATATCGAAAGAGGTAACTTCAACTCTAATCAACAGATCGACCTACGATCTTCGACGTCAACTTCAACTCCAATTGACTGGTGCTGCGAAGGTCTTCGGGTCGGCATGAAGATTTTCCCCCACATAATGCTGCACGAAGAGTTTAGCCAAAACATCGAACTGGGTGATGGACCCAGCTCGGAGATTGTGATACCAGTCGAGTGACGGCTCATCGAGACTTCCTGCGAAGGTGCGGCAGAGCACGTTGTTTTCTTCTTCGTGCGGCGTTAGAGCTTACTTGAATGCGAGGATGTGGAGAGTAGGATCTCCTCGAACGCAGTTGAATTTGGGAAGGATAGGAGTTCTCCATCCCCTTGGGAATGTTGACTCGAAGAGACTTCGATGGAGAGGTCCGGCGGAGGAATATCCATCTCTACGATCGTGTCCTCGACCTGGATGTAGATCGAGAGGTAGAATCGAGAGGTCTTGTTCAGGCCTCTGAAT
This sequence comes from Chamaelirium japonicum, assembly GCA_947650365.1. Classification (NCBI taxonomy): domain Eukaryota; kingdom Viridiplantae; phylum Streptophyta; class Magnoliopsida; order Liliales; family Melanthiaceae; genus Chamaelirium; species Chamaelirium japonicum. The sequence goes on along the minus strand of OX393557.1, from coordinate 3,249,224 downwards.
ATTAGCAGGTTGAAGTCGATGGCGGAGGTCCGATCCGAGTCCCCGTTGGAGTGGAATGGAAGGGGAGACTCTACTCTTTGAAGGAGCGCCTTTCATTTGGTGCTTCCTTGGTATGTTGAGCTTTGAAGGTGCCCTCTTGTCGCAGTTGCGGCCAGAAGATGATTGGGAGGACTTGTCGTCGAGGCGGTCCCAAACGCTTTGCTTCCAGGGGGCAGCAGAGGGAGTCGGGTCGCGTCGAATCCTCTCGAGGGCAGTAGTGCCCATTGACCTCCGTTGCTCGGAGTGGATTGAATATCGAGGAAGATCGACCCTCTCACTTGCAGAGGGAATAGGTAGAGCGATCCCAGCCTCGGAAGCTGCTTTCTTAAGAGCATCCCTCTCAGCAGTGAGGGTGGCGTTTTGCTTCGCCAATTGGAGTAGTTGGAAGTCGATCGCCGAAATTTGATAGGTCGATGGAGGATCTTCAGCAGGAGCGGGGGCTGTTTGCCCAATTGACTGTCGTGCAGGGTGAGCGATCGGTCGATCGACAGATCTCCCACTCCCTGAACGAACCCCCATCTCGGGAACAGCAAGGGGCTGTCCGAGGTTGAGCCTTTGACTCATTGAACGAGTCTCGGGACGAGGTTATTGTTGAGTGTTACTTCCTTCTGGTTGACCCTGGTGTTTCGTCCTCGCCATTCAGAGAGCGAAGGGTGCAATGAGAATGCCGACGTCCGAGCGGTTGATTGCTTAACCGAGGGGGCGAGGAAGTTTGACTATTTGATCAGTTGTCTGATCAACTGATCTAGTAGTAGTTGAAGGAGCTGGACTTTTCGCTCGGATCCCACAGACGGTGCCAAACTGTGGGGGAAAATCTTCGTGCCGACCCGAAGACTTTCGCAGCACCAGTCAATCGAAGTTGATGTCGAAGAGATCGTTGTTCAATCTGTTGATTGAAGTCGTTGCTTTTGATATGTAGATAGAGAGATGCAATCAGAGAGAGTGTTGACACGAGAAGTGATCTCGGAGTTCAGCCGAAGCCTACGTCTCCGTGCTATAGGGAGCAACCCGAATTCACTAACACTTTTTTCGAAGTGACCTCGACAGGCCGAGTATTACTGAAGCCTCTTTGATCTCTTCAAAGACAAGAAGAAGATCAAGGAGAGGTAGAAGGTAAGAGGAGATAGAGGTTTCTGAGACAGATATCAGATGATGGCACTGATCTGTTTTCAGAGCTCTGGTTTGAGTTATGGAGTTTCAGGTTTTGAAAATCCGATCTGCGATCTTGGATTTCGATCCCTTTACATTCGAAGGCTCTGCTATTTATAGAATTTCTGGGGAGGATTTCCTGGGTAAATGGCGGTCTCTGCTACCGTATCTGGGGATCCTCCTGGTAAAGCTGGTAGACCCCGCTATTATCTTCGGGGGCCCACCGGGCAGGGCCGGTGGGTCCCGCTGTAGTCTTCGTGGGCCCACTAGGCAGGGCCGGTGGGTCCCATTGTAGTCTTCAGGGGCCCACCAGGCAGGGCCGGTGGGTCCCATTGTAGTCTTCAGGGGCCCACCAGGCAGGGCCGGTGGGTCCCGCTGTTTGCAGACTTCTTGCCAAAATTTGCACCCACAGGAACCAAGTCATATGATCATTCGAGTCTGACGGTAGTCTCCACTGCTCGAAGTGAATCATGGCATCAAGTGGAGGGACAACGAGTTTACCACTACTAAGCGGAGAGCAGGGGTATGATGGAGAACATAGTAAGTCCGGGTGAATTGGAGTGCAGCCTACGTCGCACTCTGGGTGGCCATGCAGGTTAACTCAAGCTCAGAGGATCGATGGTACACTCGGGTAGTGTGTCGATCGAGCTTGAGTTGGAAGCCATGAATCTCGGTCCCTGATGGTTCCACCTTATCAACATTATGTATGGTTCTTGAACCATCTCCTCGGAACACCATAAGGACTAAGAGGAAGAAAGAAGTCTACGCTCCGTGTGTGCTTGGCACTAGAGCACGGTAGATGTGTAACTACATGCGAGTACTAAGGGGTATGCCCGAGACTAGTACAGAGGCGCCGGTAGTAATCCCTAGCCATAAGTGAACTTTGCTGCATAGGTACGATGCACCGGGGTATGTTGTGAGTTGACTAGTTAACTTTGCTAGAGGCACCCTCCGGTGGCCTCAGTTAATAGTAAGGTAACTAGTAAAGATCACTTAAGTAGTGGCCGCTAAGTCTTGCACACTAGAAATGGTCAAATTGAGGCGTCAGGGCGTTTTGGTAAAAACTCACTCTGCCGGACCTCACTTGTGGCCGACCCTAACAGTGAGAGACCATGCTAGGGCTGGCCCTATATTGTAGAGATGAGAATCCCCCATCAATAGGGCCGGCCATAGGGATAGGGATAGGGTTTTGAATTGGTCAAAACAAGCCCTAAAAGTGGGAAAACGGATAAATACAAGGAGAGATAAAAGGGTGATTTTGGGGAGATAATTGTAGGATATAATTATCCCCTTGGATCATTATCCAAGGGGGTAGGCCGGCCCTATATAGGGGGCCTTATGGGGCCGGCCATATGGTTGTAAAAAACCGAACCCCCTCCCTCTTTCATCTCCCTAGATCTCTCCCTAATCTCTCTCTAGTTTCCCGCTTGCAACTTCGTCTTCCTCGCGTGAAGTTTCGTAGAAGGAGAAGGGTCATTCTTCGGAGGCACTCAGAGATCCGAGAGCGACGTTCCGTACATCGTGTGAGATCGGGTGAACAAGAAGGCATCATCTCCATTCATACCATCGGCTTCTTCACGAACGATCTTCCGTCTCCATCGACAAAGAAAACAATTCTCCGCGGTTAAAAGATCCGCACGAAGGTATGAATAATCTAACACGTAGATCTAGCGAGCTTTATGATTTGCATGCATGCTAGATAATCATTACGCTAGATTACCGTTAGGGTGTTCGATTCACGTGCATATATATGCACACATATGTAGATTAGTTTCAATGAAAGTTTAAATCATGTAACGTGCACCATGAACGGTCTTTCGACTGCTAAATCGTTTTCGCTGCGAGCCTCTACCATGGGATTATTCCCAATAATTGGTATCAGAGCCGCATTAGTGGTGTGCGTTTCATGTTTTTTCATGAAACCATCATATGTGCGGATGATGAACGTGTGATATCATCGGGGTTCTTACGCTTAGATCATGCATATGTATATATTGTGCTTGTTCTGTGAATCGTTCATGCAGGGCGCCGCTATAAAATCTAGATCTATGTTTGTGCTTGCTACCGGAGGTCAGACCCCGAGTTAGCCATTGTTTGGATTTGCTCTCTATGTGTGTGGATATGTTTTAGAGCCGTAGATTGGGCGAGTGATGGGGGTTGACCATCCTCGGTTCCCATGGCCTTTTTTCCTAGGCGTGTTTTCTTTTCTTTCTAGGAAATTATGTATGAGCGACCACTTGCTTGAAGCGTACTAGACTTTTTCGGTTACAGATCAAGAAGAAAGATGTGCCAAAGAAATCCACCATCGGGAGTGTAAGCGGAACCCTGGAAGACGAAGACGATCCGGCAAAGTGTTCGCAAGCGCGACGGAGGAGTCGGACCGAGGGACCTTGCGAAGAAAGCTAGAGGCCTGTGCTGTGCTAATTAGGTTCAGGGGTCGGACCCTGAACTTAATTCAGTTTTATGGTTGCTTTATTTATTAGTTCTTTATGTTTCATATTGAACCCCGATGAGATAATATTATTATCAGTTTTTAGAGGGATGCCTTTCCCCTCTGGTCCAAGCGACCGTATGAGGATAGGATCCAGCTAGATGACGCCTATTATTTAGTTGACTTTTGATATTAGTGGGATCCCATCATATATGGTTATGCCACCATTAGGTCAACACCCGACTAGTCGGGTGTGCCTATGTGGCCAGTATCGAAACCTAAGATGAGATGGAGATCCATTGAACATCAATTGTCAAATTTATAAGAGAGGCGTCATGACTAGCGGGAGTCTTTTCCAGTGTGTTTGAGTTTAAGCTAGGCTCAAGGGCATTAGTGTGATAGCCAAGTTTGCAGAGCATCGATGTTCTCGGAATATGTAATGTGACCCTTGAATGGAGAAATCCACTTAAGGCAGGGATTATGATATTTCGAGAATGATTAATGCTAGGCGAAGGGCTTGAAGTGCTGGTGGGAGCACGGTGTGACCAGGGTCTAGTATATAGGAGGTCACTACCTTTGCATTTGCATAAATTCATACTTGCAAAATAACCCTCATATATAATAAGGGATGCAAGAGAGGACTCTTTGAGATCCCCTGGCCTCTATGGCCAATCGCTTTGTGTTAGGGTGGAAAGGCATAACTCAACATCCCCTAAAATGGGGGTTGTGTCATTCCATGCCAAATCACGTAGTGATCTCTCTTTAGATATGATAATTACGGGGTGAGAAGAGAAAGGCTTTTCATCCCACCCTAGTGTGGGCCGCATGAACTCCAGTGTCGTAATTATCTAGGCTCGTGGGTAAGCATCCGAAGTACACGTGAGGCATTCGTTGCTCAAACAATGGGGATCACATAGTACTGGCCAAAAGATAACCATGGTCTATCAAAGCCCTTAGTTAGCAGATTTGGATAGGGTCAAGGAAAGGCCCGTGTAAGCGGATTGACGCTGTATGATGCCCCCTAGGGTAGGTATAGCCGATTCCGAGATCTTACATATATGGTTAACTAATCCATGGAAATGGTTTTGCTTGAGGGTAGCGTTGACATATGGATATAATTAGCTTGTTTTAAAAATCCATAAAATAAGTTTTTTCATGCATTCTCATTATTCAATCTTTTATTTTCAGATGACCAAGTTAGACCCCCTGTCCGCTATCCTAAATAACCACAAACTTACCGGTCCCAACTATGAGGACTGGAAGCACAAGCTGTACCTGGTCTTAAGGATTGGTAAACATATGACAGCCCTAAATGACCCTGAGCCGGATTTGCCAGGACCCAATGCCACAGAGGCACAGCTAAAGGCGTTCACTGACTGGAAGGAATCTAATGAAATATGTAAATGCTATATTATAACATCCTTGCAAACAACTCTACAGAAGCAGGTCGAGGAGATACCCGACGCTTCTGACATGATATTGTATCTGAAGTAAATATTTGAAAGTCACAATCGCGTTACGCGATACCTTACCATCAAGAAACTTGTCGGCACTAAGATGTCTAATAGGATGCTAGGTCGGGAACACATGATGAAAATGTTTGGGTTCTAGAACGAACTAGCAACCATGGACATTGTGCTAGAAAGCGAGGTGATGACAGACATCTTCCTCTCGTCACTGTCTGGAGCCTTTGAAGGCTTTGTCACCAACTTTAATTTGAACAAGTTGGCTATGACAAATGCAGAGCTTCTGGGAGCTCTCCAGGAAGCTGAGGATGGCTTCACGTAGAAGGGCGAAGCACTTCACGTGCAACGCTGATCCTTCAAGAAGTTTAGTAAACCTTAGGGCAAGAAACATAAGAAGAAACCTAAGTCAGTGCCTGTGTAGGACACTGCTGGGGCCTCTGGGTCTAGCGAATCTAATAAACTGGGCATGAAGTGTTTCCGGTGTGGCCAGAAGGGTCATTGGAAGAAGGACTGCAAGAAGCCTCAGAATGCTGGTGAAGGTAATCTACAACTTCTAGTTGTTGAATCATTTCTTTCGAGTAATAGTTCTTTTGCTAGTTAGATTATGGATTCAGGATCCACTAACCATGCATGTAACTCTCTTCAGGGGTTTTGGGAAAGCAGAAGGTTGCTTGATGGAGACGTGACCTTAAGTATGGGAACTGAGGCCGTGGCTGCTGCTGAAGCTATTGGAGATGTTAATCTTAGTTTTTCGAATAATAAGACTTTGACTCTTAGAGATGCTTTTTATATACCGTCCTTGAGACGTAATTTGATTTATGTTTCTTCTTTAGTTAATGAAGGTTATTAAGTTTTTTTTGATGCTTCTGGTGTATCGTTTAAGCTGAATGAAACTTTTATAATAAGAGGAATGGTTCAGAATCATCTCTATGTTGTCAGTCCTAAATTTGAAAAGGATAACATAATAACTTCAGCATTTAATGTTAATTCATCTAAGCGTAAGAAACATTCGGAGAATTTAACCCAATTGTGACACTTACGACTTGAGCATATTAGCTTAGACAGGATCCATAGGATGGTAAAGGTCGGGCTTCTGAAAACAGATCCTACGGAGATCCTTCCCACCTGTGAATCCTGCCTGGAAGGCAAGATGACCAAGAGGGCCTTTAAAGGCAAAGGAGTAAGAGCTACTGAGGTATTGGAGTTAATCCATTCAGATGTATATGGACCCATGAGCGTCAAGGCGATAAGAGGCCATGAATACTTCATCACTTTTACTGATAATTATTCAAGATATGGTTATATTTACCTGATGCAACGGAAGTCAAAATCCTTTGACATGTTCAAAGAGTTTAGGACTGAAGTAGAAAAGCAGACAAACAAATATATAAAAACCATTCGATCTGATCGAGAAGGTGAGTACCTATCTGACGAGTTCCTTGGATATATAGTGGAGCATGGGATAACATCCCAGTTAACTGCTCCAGGTACCCCACAACAGAATGGAGTTTCCGAGAGAAAGAATCGAACCTTGTTGGATATGGTTTGCAGCATGATGAGTTACACCAGTTTACCAATGACTTTTTAGGAATATGCCCTATAAACAACAGTTTATATTCTGAACCACGTTCCATCTAAGTTAGTACCTCAGACCCCTAGAGAGCTGTGGTCAAGGAACAAACCGAAACTACAGTATTTCAGAATATGGGGATGTCCTGCACATGTGCGGAAGGATAAGAGAGATAAAATGGAGCTGAAGTCCAAAGTATGTTTGTTTGTAGGGTATTCTTAGGAGACCAAAGGAGATCTATTTTATGATCCTGAGGAAAATAAGGTAATCGTTTCAACAAACGCCTATTTCCTAGAACGAGATTATATTATGGACCACAAGCCTACTAGTAAGGTAGTTCTGGATGAGCTACTGGGTACTAGTACAGATAGCGCATCCGAAAGCATAGTGGGAGTTGACATCACAGACACTAATATACCAGAAACTATAGAACCTATTCATCCTATAACACTGCCACCAGCTCATCGCAGTGGGAGAAGCATCAGAGCTCCTGACAGATACTATGGAGAAACCTTATTGGTTGATCCAGAAGGTCAGGAGGATGACCTACTGAGCTACGATGAGGCAGTAGGAGCTTCTGACGGCTCTGACTGGCAAAAAGCTATGGAGGCAGAAATTGCATCAATGTCCAATAACGCTGTCTGGACTCTTGTTACACCATCATCTAATATTAAGCCTATTGGGTGTAAATGGGTGTATAAAAAGAAGAGAGGATCCGATGATACATTTGAGACTTATAAAGCTAGATTAGTTGCCAAGGGTTATACCCAGAGAGAAGGAATCGACTTTGACGAAACATTCTCGCCGGTAGCTATGATAAAGTCTATTCGGATCCTCCTATCCATTACAGCCCATTATAACTAGGAGATTTGGCAAATGGATGTCAAGACAGCATTCCTCAATGGGAATTTGGAAGAAGACATTTATATGATGCAGCCACCAGGTTTTGAGTCAGAGGGTCAGGAGCATCTAGTTTGCAAGTTGCAGAAGTCTATTTATGGACTAAAGCAAGTATCTAGAAGTTGGAACATTCGTTTTGATCAGGCAATCTAGTTATATGGATTTACTCAAAACGAGGATGAACCATATGTATACAAGAGGAGTGATAAGACTACAGTGGTATATTTGATACTTTACGTAGATGATATTCTGCTCATTGAAAATGATGTTGGAACATTATCAACGGTAAAGGTCTGGTTGTCAACACAGTTCGATATGAAAGACCTAGGTGAAGCAAGTTATATTTTAGGGATCAAGGTAACACGAGATCGCCAGAACAAGATTCTCTCACTATCACAGGCCGCGTATATAGATAAGGTTATGGCTAGGTTTGACATGCAAAACTCCAAGAAGGGTTTTGTGCCATTTAAACATGGCGTAAAACTGTCTAAGGATCAATGTCCTAAGACACCTGAGGAGATAGCATATATGCAGAAGATACCTTATGGTTCGGCATTAGGTAGTCTAATGTATGTTATGCATTATACAAGGCCAGATATCTGTTTTGTAGTAGGCATGATGGGTCGGTTTTAGTCGAATCCGGATCCAGATCACTGGACAGCTTTGAAGTGCATACTCAAGTACCTTCGTAGAACAAGGGACTATGAGTTGGTTTACACTGCACAGGAACTGATGTCGATTGGATACACAAATTCTGACATTATGTCAGATTTGGAATCTAAAAAATCGACATCAGGTTTTGTGTTTATGTTAGGGGAAGCAGCGGTTAGTTGGCAGAGTGTGAAGCATAAATGCATCGTGGACTCTACCATAGAGGCTGAGTACATTGCAGTGTGCGAGGCAGCCAAAGAGGCGGTATAGCTTAAAAAATTCCTTACGGATTTGGGGTGTGTACCAGAGGCCCAGTTACCTATTATGCTTTACTGCGATAATAGTGAGGCGGAAGGAGCCAAGGCATCACCAAAAGGGGAAGCACATCGAGCACAAATTCCACTTGATTCGGCAGTTTCAAAAGCAAGGGCGAGTAGCGGTGACACAGATTGCATCTACAGATAATGTTGCTGATCCTTTAACCAAGGCAATACCTATCAAGGCATTCGAGCGACATGTGGACGCGATGGGAGTCAAAACCGTTTTGCTATGCTAGACCAAGTGGGATATTGTTAGGATTGATGTGTTCTAAGCTTGTAAAACTTTATGTTTTGGTCTAATAAAGATTGATAGTTATTATATGAGATGCATATAGGTACGTAACATAGTTACGTGTTCTTTTAAGAACAGAGAGCCATGGTTATATGGTAGTCCACTGAGTTGAAGATTGAGTGGATTGGTCCCATGTAATCTAAATCAGTTCGTAGCTATGATCAGGTTGGTCGCCTCATCATGATAAGCTGTTAGGGATGACAGTTCATGGAAAGTCTTCATCATGGTCATCACCAGGCACAGTGTCTGTGGCTGAATGGAACTAACATGGTGTACAGATCAGTGAGCAGACACTGGTACACTAAGTCGTGTTTTTGTTTAGGGTAAAACGGTCCTAAACCCTGAGGAACCACGTTTGATGGACTAACCAGTTGCGTGGTGCTTTAGCACACCAATATGTGAGGATCCGTATGCAGTGATCCAAAACCACGGTGTACTGGATTACCCGGTTGGCGTTGCACTAGCGTGTCACTCCTGCAGGCTATCCATACCCCTGAAGGGAGGTGCGTTCCTTGGTGTGACTTACACTGTACCAAACCCAGGCATGGTGGTCATCAGTTTGACTGTTGACCGGGTTCGATTACTCAACGAGGTAATCAGAGGTACGATGTATAGGTCAACCTGGAAGGAACCAAGTCATATGATCATTCAAGTTTGACGATAGTCTCCACCGCTCGAAGTGAATCATGACATCAAGTGGAGGGACAACGAGTTTACCACTACTAAATGGAGAGCAGGGGTATGATAGAGAACATAGTAAGTCCGGGTGAATTGGAGTGCAGCCTGCATCGCACTCTGGGTGGCCACATAGGTTAACTCGAGCTCAGAGGATCGATGGTACACTTGGGTAGTGTGTCAATCGAGCTTGAGTTGGAAGCCATGAACCCCGATCCCTGATGGTTCCACCTTATCAACATTATGTACGGTTCTTGAACCGTCTCCTCGGAACACCATAAGCACTAAGAGGAAGAAAGAAGTCTATGCTCCGTGTGTGCTTGGCACTAGAGCACGGTAGATGCGTAACTACATACGAGTACTAAGGGGTATACCCGAGAGTAGTACAGAGGCGCAGGTAGTAATCCCTAGCCATAAATGAACTTCGTTGCATAGGTGCGATGCACCAGGGTATGTTGCGAGTTGACTTTGCTAGAGGCACCCTCCGCTGGCCTCAGTTAATAGTAAGGTTACTAGTAAAGATCACTTAAGTAGTGGCCGCCAAGTCTTGCACACTAGAAATGGTCAAATTGAGGCGTCAGGGCATTTTGGTAAAAACTCACTCTGCCGGACCTCACTTGTGGCTGACCCTAGCAGTGAGAGACCATCTAGGGCCGGCTCTATATTGTAGGGATGAGAATCCCCCATCAATAGGGCCGGCCATAGGGATAGGGATAGGGTTTTGAATTGGTCAAAACAAGCCCTAAAAGTGAAAAAATTGATAAATACAAGGAGAGATAAAAGGATGATTTTGGGGAGATAATTGTAGGATATAATTATCCCCTTGGATCATTATCCAAGGGGGTAGACCGGCCCTATATAGGGGGTCTTATGGGGCCGGCCATATGGTTGCAAAAAACCGAACCCCTTCCCTCTCTCATCTCCCTAGATCTCTCCCTAATCTCTCTCTACTTTCTCGCTTGCAACTTCGTCTTCGTCGTGTGGAGTTTCGTAGAAGGAGAAGGGTCGTTCTTCGGAGGCACTCAGAGATCCGAGAGTGACGTTCCGTGCATCGTGTGAGATCGGGTGAACAAGAAGGCATCATCTCCATTCATACCATCGGCTTCTTCGCGAACGATCTTCCGTCTCCATCGACAAAGAAGACAATTCTCCGCGGTTAAAAGATCTGCACAAAGGTATGAATAATCTAACATGTAGATCTAGTGAGTTTTATGATTTGCATACATGCTAGATAATCATTATGCTAGATTACCGTTAGGGTGTTCGATTTACGTGCATACATATGCACACATATGTAGATTAGTTTCAATGAAAGTTTAAAATCGTGTAACGTGAACCATGAACGGTCTTTCGATCGCCAAATCATTTCCGCTGCGAGCCTCTACCATGGGATTATTCCCAACAATGCCCCCTCATGGTTGGGGGACCGTGGAGGGGTCGTCAAAAGGTCCCCGGGACTGTTTCCCACCTTTCCTACACCATATAGGACTTCTACCCTTCTGGGCAACTCAAGTGCCCTGAGGCTGTCAAGGAAGATCTGGATGCACTGATCAAGAGGGTCACCCAGGATGACGATGACTAGAGGCAGCTATTCCCAAAACTCCCGATAGTCAGAGCTCATAATACTCCTAAGAAGGGGAAACAGCCCGCAGCAACTAGTGGAGGAGGGGAGCAATCTGCTCCTTTACGGAACTTTCCAATAGGTATGTCGGCTCCGTTAGATGCTACAACCCCAACACCTTAACGTCTAAGCTTTGCGTGATCCTCAGGCGTCGCACGAGATCTACTGCAGCTGCGGGTGACGACAGTCGAACAGCTGCCGCCCGTGACACAACAACGTCAACTGGGCATTCAAAGAGGTGTGTCATCCTGGGCGAGTTTACCAGCGATGTCGGTGAGGATGACGTCTTCAGCGTTCATGTCACGAGGCGGTCTGCCTACAAGGTGCTGCGTTCCCTTCCTGATGATTGGGTTGAGGATGTGCTTTTCCTTAGTTCGAATTTCATTAAGGTAGATGAGTCGGAGACGTCACGCAGATATACTCTCCCTTCCTACGGGAGGAGTAGACAAGTCGTGTCATCCGACTCTGCAAAGTCGCGAATCCAAACTTTGTCTCGCACCCATGGTGCTCCGCCCTTTGCTATACCGGGTGATCACTTGAACGTACGGCCCCACGTTCCTTCGCCTTCCTCCTCTATTTCAGTGGGTGCTGCTAGGCCCCCTCCTGGGTCTCCTCCTGGGGCTACTGAGTCTACACCTTGCCGCCGTGCTAGCTGGACCTCCGCTCACCATGAGATGTAGGAAGAGGGTCTGGCTTCTCCTCCAGGACGGGAGAGGGATGATACAGCGGCAGGTAGTGCAGGCTGGCAAGACTCACTTATCGACCTTTACGAGGTGAGTATTCTTTGAGCCGATGGTTTGCTTCTGGTAGTGACTTACTCTACTAGCTCTTCGATACTCATCGCCTACTTTTGACAGATGGGGAGCCGTATCACCATGCTGGCTGACCGGGCTGCCGAGGGGAGTGCATAAAGGATTACTTAGCTTGAGCTCTCTCTGAGGACTGCTCAGTAAGAGTTAGTTAAAACCTGGGACATGCTGGCAGAGGCAAGAAAAGCTCCACTCTGATAAGGTGACTGAAATCCAAGCCCAACTTGAATTCGCACAGGCGAATCTCGCTATTGACCACTCTGATCTTGAGAACGCTTTGGAGACTGCGCAGTCTGAGCTCGCTGAGGTGAATGCTCAGTTCAGAGATCAAGCCGCCATAATCAAGACGCAACGAAGCGAGTCAAACGCATCCTGAGTAGTTTACGAGGCCAAACTCGTTGTGCTGAAATCTTCCCTCGAGCTTGCTACAGACTAGGCAGCTGCATCGGAAAAGGCGGTGCTCACTCGGCAATATGTAGCAACCGAATTAAAATCACTTCTCCAATGAAATCATTGCAGCAACTATAATGCTTTGGATCTACTATTGGGGATTTCACGGCACAATACATTTTTTTAAATTAAAAAAAAATTATACACAGCTTCATCTCATTGTACCTCTGCTATTAGGGGTGCACACGATTTGGTTTGGATCGGTTCTGAGATGAACCAAGAACTAAACCCATCCAGGAACCGAACCGGTCCTAACGGTTCTCAAATATTTGGAATCGGAACCGGACCGTTGGGAGTAAGGAACCGAACCGAATCGTATAAAACTGATTCGATTCGGTTCTCCAGCTCAACTAGTTTTCTGTGCATCCCTAGAAGTTAGAATAGGTCCATTATTGGAGCATATAGAAATAAAAAATATATATATTAAAATCTAGGAAACAACAAGTAATTCTGAAGCCAGATACATGATACTGTTACGGAGATCAATAGGGCTTGTTGTATAATGACTAGACTTGCATCACCCGTATTACCCGACCTGTGAATGCATTATGCATATATATGAACTAGTTCTGTTCAGTTCTGTTCGGATAACCAGAACCCAGAACCGAGAACTGAACCGATCCCCTACGGTTCTGCACTTTGGGAACCAGAACCGAACCGATCTTGCTAGAAACCGAACCAAATCGTATGGTTCGGCTCGGCTCTCCAGTTCCATCGGTTTTCTGTACACCCCCACATGCTATAGGAGCAAAATAGCCATTTTTAAAAAAAGGAGTAAGGACGATTTAATGTTAAATGCAATAGATACAAGGTTTTTTTTTTATAGTAATGCAGGGTGGTGTTAGTTAGAAGGGAGCTTAGACTAACCTAATAGTCTATATATCTATACTAAAATGGAAGCCTCTCTCCTGTAGTATAATACTAAAATGGAATCCTAAAATGGAATCCTCACAAAAGATTGTGACATGTGGCAACCACATAAAAACTCGGAAAGGTAAGACCTTTACCTTTCAGTGTGAAGGTGTAAAAATTATGATCCCATTAAACGTTGTGAGTGCAAAATCTAGCTAACGCCCGACGATGGGACTCACTAGCCCTGCCTGGGGCCCACGGAGATGACGGTGGGACCCGCTAGTTCTGCTTGGGACCCACGGAGTTGACGGTGGGACCCGCCAACCCTGCCTAGGGCCCAAGAAGATGACAGTGGGACCCGTCAGCCCTGCTTGGGGCCAACGGAGACTATTTGGGGCTTGGTAAACCCCCCCCCCTCCCCCCTTGGGATATTTACCAAAGCCCCAGATATTCCCAGATTTCTATAAATAGCAGACTAAACTGGTAATCTTGATCGGATTCTCATTCGAGACCCCAAATTCCATCACAGAGATCCTTCTTCAGTTATTAAGAGTTGCAGAGCACTGGCTAAGGGTGAATCTCTCTTCCTATCCCCCTTTCTTCTTTTTTTTTTAATTGCTTGTACAAGTGAAGCTCGGTATGTCGAGGCCACTCTACATTTCAGAGATAGTGGATTCAAAGGTTGAATCTTACCTCACGGAAACGTAGGCTTCAGCCGAACTTCGTCACCACACCTTGTGTCAACTCTCTTTTTCTCTATCCCTCTCTATCTCAATAGTGTTTACGTGACAGCTCAGCAGACGACAGCTCAACACTCTCCCCCAATGCTGCATTCATTAGTAGCATTTTATTTATTTTTATTCGATTTTCTCTATTTAGCGACTCACATGTGGCTGTTGGGAGGCATGCGTTCTTATCGGAGGGTTAAGCAAAGCCCGAGCCTTAAACGTTGTATTTATTTATTTTTTATTCGATTTTTTCTAAGGAGCCACTCACATACTAACATCCTGCTGTTGGCGGCCACGTGTTTCTCATCATAATGAAACCCTGTACCTTAAACATTGCATTTATTTATAACATTTATTTATTTTTTATTATATATATATATATATATATATATATATATATATATATATATATATATATATATATATATATATATATATATATATATATATATATATATATATATATATATATATATATATATATATATAGAGAGAGAGAGAGAGAGAGAGAGAGAGAGAGAGAGAGAGAGAGAGAGAGAGAGAGAACGGGAAATGAGCTGCCAGCCTATTTCGAAAAAATGGGCAGCCACCCATTTGATGCCCTTAGGAGTCTTAGATAGTGCTGATTTTTTTTGGGCATAACTATCTTATCTTAGATAGAACACCCACAAAAAATCAGCACAGTCTAAGACTCCAAGGGGCATTAAATGTTAGAAGTTTTATTGAGCGTTCGTTGTCATCGTTAATATGAAATATTACATTTGATACCCCTAAAAGTTCTATAATTTGCTGATTTTTTGTGGGTGTTCTATCTAAGATAAGATGCTTATGCTCATAAAAAATCAGCACATTCTAAGACTCCTAGGGGTATGAAATGGGTGGCTGCTCATTTTGTTGAAATAGGCCGCCAGTCTATACCCTGTATCCTTTCTCTCTCTATATATATTGAGAGAGAGAGAGAGAGAGAGAGAGAGAGAGAGAGAGAGAGAGAGAGAGAGAGAGAGAGAGAGAGAGAGAGAGAGAGCGGGGGGGGGGGGGGGGGGGGGGGGGGGGGGGGGAGAGAGAGATGCAAAAATATTTGGGGCCATGTGTTTCTCGTTGGAAGGCTGAGCTAAACCCGGGCCTCGCCCGGGGGCACACTTATTAACCCCAAAAGTAAGCCCAAACCCGCCCAAGATGCAGTCCAGTTAGCAGCAGAAAATCCAGTCGCCTCTGGAGGCCTCAACCATCGACCTCCGCCGCCGGAGCTCTCTGTGGTTGTCATTCTGCAACCATGGGCCTCCTGACCTCCTGGTTCCAACCGGCAACTCCTCCTTCGATCCAAACCCTAAGAAAAGCTAGGGTTGGGGTTTCACGCGCCCTCCATCCCGCGGTCCCTTGTTTGTCCCTTCTCCTATTTACATCTCTCCGATTATCCAAGCGCCCTCCGACCGCTACGGCCGCTCTCTGCTCTTCGAACGATGGAGACAACGGCGCTCCCTTTGCCACCACCGAAGCATGTAAAACTTTTATTTTTTTTGTTTTTGTTTTTTTTTTGCAATAAACTTTGATTTTATTGTTCCTGGATGCCGATTCTAATTTCCGGAAACCTTTATATAATTTTTTTATTAATTTTGATTGAGGTTCGATGGGGCAGTGGGTCGAATTGGGGAGGTGAAGAGGGTTACCAAGGAAACAAACGTGCACGTAAAGCTGAACTTGGATGGCTCTGGAATTGCCGACTGCAACACCGGGATTCCATTCCTCAATCATATGCTGGATGTAAGTAAATCATGGCTCATCAATCCTAACCTAAATTTGATACGCAAATTGTTTCTTGATCTTTGATGGTAGCAAAGGCTAATCTTAATTGAAATGTGTGGAATGAAGTGTTCTGGATGAGCTCAAGTAAAATGGCGAATTGTCGACGAGATCGGAAATCACAAAGCTTGGCAAAAAAATGCGCAAGATGTAAATTTTTCGCTGGCATTACACATGATTGATCCACATGAAATGTTGTTTTAAGCAAGCACATCCTTTCACAGTATACTAGCCTCGACCGCACACATGTATCATGAACTTTGAAGAAGCTAGATGAAATCACACTACATTTAGCCACCAATGATTTGAACTTTATATATAACCCAGTATGATGTGATTGCGGTGGGCTAGTGGATGGTATGGCTAGGTTCCATGAATGGTTGGTTTCGTTAAGGTAGCTCCATACCCTATCCTGCCCCATAACGTGTATATCACGCCCACATGAGTGCTCTTTCGATCACCAATAATTGCTTCATGAGTGTTAGACCTAAAAGAGAAAGAGATAAAGAAGGATTTGGGAGTAAAGATGATGCTTTACTCATTTGGGCAATGACCCTATATATGACTATACAAAGGATGGGGTCACCAAGGTTGAGCATACCCCAAAGAGGCAAATAAACCTATACAAGACTAAGAATATATATATACAGACTGTAACTCCCCCTCCTCCAACTCAAGGTTGATCATACACCAAGAGTTTGTTAAGGAGAAATCAAAATCGTTGAATAGTGTGTCTTCTTAAAGAAGTTTACAAGCTGCTCTGTAGAAGACACATGGAAGCGAGGGCATGCCGTCCTTGTAACGATGTCGGACAAAGTGACAATCCAGCTCAATGTGCTTCGTGCGTTAATTGAATACCGGATTGCTAGCAATCTGAATAGTACTCTGGTTGTCATAGTAGAGGGGAGTTGACAAGGTCAGCTAAATACTTATATCACCGATTAGACGACGTAGTCAAACGACCTCACACGAAGTGCGTGCCATAGCACGATACTCAGTCTCAGTACTGGAGAGCGAAGCGATTTCCTGCTTCTTGTTTTTTCATGAGATGAGCGAGTCACCTAGGAAAATGTCAAAACCAGTGGTGAATTATCGATCATTGGGATCTTCCGCCCAGCCTGCATCGTAAAAAGTGCAAAGCTCCAAGAAGGAAGAAGAAAACAATAAAGAGTGAGTTACAATACCTCAAAAATAGCGAAGAATCCTTAATAGTGCGCATAGTGAGCTGAGCGAGAAACACTGACAAACTGACTAAGAACTCGGACGTCATACACAATGCTCGAGCGAGTGATCGTCAGATAGACAAGAACACCAACAAGCTGGCGGGTAGCGCGTGAGATCCGAAAGCGGCTCTTCATTAATGGGATGGAGATTCACATTAAACTCCATTGGCGTGTCCACGATTTGAGAGTCAGTAAGTGTGGCACGACTCAGTATATCAGAAGTAAGCTTGTGCTGAGTGACCAAGTATCTCCGGGGAGACAAAGCAACCTCAAGGCCAAGGAAGTAGCGAAGCTTGCCAAGGTCTTTCATCTCAAACTTTTGTTGGAGGTGCCTCTTCAGAGAATCAATGTTACTAGTATCATCACCAATGATGATCATGCCGTCAAGATATAAAAGTAAGATCGCATGACCATGAATAAAGATATGAGTGAATATAACATAATCATTCATGCTCCTGTGAAGCCTGTTGCAAGCACTGAGGATCTGAAGTGCTCAAACCAAGCTCGTGGAGCTTGCTTGAGTCTATAAATAGCCTAATGAAGATGACAAAAATGTACGGGAGGAGCTACATGTAGACCTCCTCACTCCTCAGAGAGATCTTCATGAAGAAAATCATTTTTCACACCTATCTGGAATAGCGGCTAGTGACGAACAGAAGCAACTGCTAACATAGTCTGGGCAGTAATTATCTTTGCAAAATGGGTGAAGGTTTCCTCGTAGTCAATTCCATGGTCCTGAGTGAAAGCATAAGCTACTAGGCGAACCTTGTACCTCTCAATCGACCCATACGAGTGAGTCTTGATCCGATAGACCTAGTGACAACTGATAGGGTCCTTCCCTAGAAGAAGAGGAACGAGCTCCCAAGTACCGGTCTTCTGAAGAGTTGCAACTTCTCAGCCATAGCTTGCTGTCATTGCCTCTCGGTAGATTTGGGGTTCTTGAAGTTAGTGGATAGCTGCAAGAAAGTTCTGAAAAGCGTGAATAGTAAGAAGCAGTATGAAAGAAGCCATAGTGATCCGACGGATACTGATCACGCTCAGGGTATCACTATGGAGAAGCAAGAATATAGGATCTATCGCTAGGGCTTGACGAAACTGACAGCGAGGGTAGTGAGGTAGGGGAGTCTGGTGGAGCAGAAGGAGCTGCTGGGGCATGTTGACGACGCATGTATGTAGAAGTGACTGGTGGATGCGGGAGCTCAAGTACGGAAGGAAGAGCAACATGAGCGTCCGGAGCAACTGGTGAGTCAATAGAGGGAGAATGTACCGAGATCCCAGAGGATGATACTAGAGGAGTGGACGACTTAGAAGGTGGAGAAAGGAAATGTCCAGATCCATGGATGCCCCTAAGTAGAAAGGAGTGTCCTCAAAGAAAGTCATGTCACGAGCATAGTCACCAAGTTTGGGTTTGGCATAGTATTGTCAAGGCGATGAGGCGTGCTTGAGGCGTAAGGTGCCGCTGGAGCCTGAGGCGCAAGACACAAATAAGGCACACACCTTAGTATGTAAGGTGCAAAAAAATATATTTTTCTTTAAAAAATTAATAATAATTATAAAAAAATTCTAAAATTCATAAAAAATTATATTTCATGAAAAAATAGAAATATAACCAGTATTTAATTAAATCAACACAATAAAGACATACAATACTTATAACTCATAACTAGTGGCCATCAAATGAACAATTTGAGTGAGAATAATAATTCACAAGTTATTATGCAACATGCCAACATCATATTCATAAGTTAAATGCATACAATACTCATAACTAATAACTAATAAATGAGAATTCAAAAACAATGTTGAGTAACAAAACGAAAGAGTCGGCCTCTAAAGAGAATTGGGCTCTTTTATTCAAACCAAAAAGAATCAAAATAAAAAAACCAAAACGAAAAAAAAAAAAACCAAAAAACTGAAAACAAACCTGAAAAAAACCGAAATAAATCAAAATCACACAAAAAAAAAACTTGAAGACCAAAACCCAAAATGTATCAAGGCATGTGCCTTGGTAGCCCTGCGCCTTGCACCAAAGGCGCTCACCTTGCTGCACCCGCCTCGCGAGAATGCGCCTGAGGTGCATATCTGCACCTCGCCTCGAGGCTCGCGCCTTACTGCGGCTTGACAACACTGGACTTTGGCAATAAGTTGGCGAGGGTAAAACTTGGAAAAGTTCGGCGAAAATCAAAAAGTTCAAAAAAAGGGTATAAATTGGAGAAAAGAACTAGTTCGGGTTTTAATTGGCAAGGTGAAATTTGAAAAAAACCCGGCAAGTTCGGGGTCTTCAAAAGTCAAGTTTTTACCCTACATTTAAGTAACTAAGACATTCCAAACGCGACTTATATAAAGATGATAAGACAACAAGAATAAATCAACTAAGTTAATTATGCAACTATGCAAATACAAGTAAGCAACAAAGGAACTATCGGGCAAAGTAACATACTAAGTTACTACCATCATGATAATATCATGCTACAAGAAAATATTACAAATTTACCAATAGTCACTAATCAAAATAGAATATTAAACACCACTAAGTTAATCATGCGTCACAAAAACGTCCCATTTTAATCCCGATTTATTAAAAAAATAAATAAAAAATGCCGTTTTTTGTGACATTTAAATCAGGATAAATATGGCTACTATTCGGCATGGCTATAAGTGCGTTTTAAACTCTTTTTTTTTTCTTTTCAAAAAAGTGTCGTTTTTTGTGACTATGGTCACGAGAGATAAGTATATGACGAGGGGTCATAGCAATGCCAACTCTTGTGCTCAGAGCTGTACCCTTAGAAGCGACACCTAGCTGATCGAGGAGTTAGTTTCGTTAGCTTATCAGAAGGAAGCAAGACGAAACCTGTGCAACCAAAGGTTCTCAAGACACGATAGTAAGCAACAATGGAGTGTAGTATCTAAAAGGGTGACTGACCAAAGTGAAGAGAAGAGGGAGTATGGTTGATGAGTTGAACTGAGGTGAGTACGACCTCCGCCTAGAACTTGCGAGGAGTGAAGGTGTAGAACAAGATTAAGCGAGCAGTCTCGAGAATGTGACGATGCTTCCTCTCAGCTACCCCATTATGTGCAGGTGTTTTAGAACACGTCCACCATTAGAGCGATAAATTTTAATTCGTTTGCCAGATTGAGTATGTACCATGCTAGTAAAATCACAATAGGCTTGACAAACGTCATATTGACGATGCATGAGAAACATCTAAGTGAAACGAAAAAAATCATCAATTAAACTAGCGTAATAAGATAATCCAAAGAGACAATGGGGGCAGGTCCTCATATGATCGAATGAACCAAATCGAAAATACAAGTGACACAAGGAGATGGAGTAGAAGGGAAACCACCAAGGACTCCAGACTAAAAAATAGTGCGGATACGCCCAACTGAAGGATATCCCAAGCAACGATGCCAAAGATCTAAGACAACACAGGTGGTAGTAGCAGTGAGGGAGGGGAGCGGTACGTGTAGGTACTCCAAGTGGTAATGACCTCCTACTTTGCCCTCAGTCCCAATCGTCTGATCCGTTTCGAGGATCCTACATAAGACAAAAGGAGGATGTGAAGGTGGTGGTAAAGTCCATGTCAACAAGTTGGCTAATAGAAATCAAATTGATTGACAAGGTAGGGGCAAGAAGCACATCAGGTAGAGGTAGACGACCAATGGGGCCAGAGGAGATAGTGATGGCCCCCAACAAGAAATCAGCAAGGGGGAACCATCAGCAATACAAAGTTGGAGCTCAGGGGAAACACGACCACAATCAGTGAGGGCGGAAGCATCAAAAGTCAAGTGATGTGAGGCACCTGAGTCTAAATATCTTAAAATTGCTACATGCTATTAGAAGCATCATTTTTTTAGGTTGAGACTTATTGGGAGCTTTTGAAACTAATGGGTTTTAACTTATAGAGTGGTGCGGGTGCAGGAGAGAAAGCACTTTTGCTAGTTGGGATTTGGTTGCAACATGGAAAAAAAATTCTAAAATTTTCGAAAGCACTTCAATCCGAATCCGATTTAAAATTGCACTGGAGTGAGTTTGGTCTCTTGGAAAGTAATGTAGAATATAGGCTTGTCAGATTTAAAATCTATAAAATTTTTTGGTTTTGGATGGTTAGTTGAGCCTTCAAAGTAGAATTAGGCTTATAGATGAAATTTTTAACACTTGCTTCTGATCATGCTCTCATGGAGGTTGACGCGCATCTAGTGGAGTTCCGTGATCACTTCAAATTTCTACGTGAAGAGGTAGGGCTTTGGTTGGCCAGGATTCGGGAAGAATTCTTGAATTTTCAGATTGCAACCAGATTTGAGTTTGATCTGAAATTTCACTACGACGGTGGACTTGGGCTCTTCAAAAGAAATCTAGAAGAGATCTTTCATCATGAGGAATTGGCATCTAAAAGAGTTTTGAAAGACTGAGGATTTGTGATGAAAATATTTCATATGAACTTCTTGGATTTAAGATCTGTAGCATAGTTTTTGGGTTTGAATGGATGTTTTGAGGCTACAAAGTGGAACTAGTTGATAGATGAAGCTATAAGGCCATAGAGGCTACGATCTAGGAGGATTAACCGATGTAGATGCAGGAATTTAAAGAAAAGATGCAAAAATTCAGAAATACACACTTCTTACAATGAAATAAATGCAAATGTTTTTTTTTTGTACAAAATAAAATAAATGTAAACGTAAGCACTAGAAGTGTCACGCTTCTAGCAGGACTAAGGAGTTGCATCTTAGTGTTTTCTAGGGATTATATCAAGGAGCTCAGAAGCATCTCGTCAAGGAAATTTCAGCAGAATATGCAGCAAATAGAGATAAGAAAACTCAAGGTTTGAATAATTGAATTCGGTGGCCAATTTCCCCCTTATATGGGTCATCATACATGCAGGCCTTCTGTGCTATTCCTACGTTTGTTTAAATACATTCTATAGGGGCCAAGCCTCCTATTATTTGAGTTTTGGAGGCTGATTTCTTCTTTTCACTTCTCATGCGGCTCAATAGTCTGATGCGGTTTGAAATTGAATATTCAAATTGAAAGTAGAATTTGGAGTTTACAACGGTTTGAGGTCCCAAAAGGTAAGGATTTTTAAGTCATAAAATCTAAGGGTCCGAACATTCCATTGGGCTTCTATTGATATCTGATTACATGTGATCGTGGCCAAGTAAGGCCCAAGTCTTGTTGGTTGCTTCTCTTCCTCTTTCTTCTCCCTGCAGAAGTTATCTGCCTCATGTGGCCTTTTGTCAATTTGAGCCTTATGATTTTTTTTAGGATATTGGTCTTTAACATGCCAAAGGGGTATCCTTATGCCAAGTCAAGACTTATGATTTGGAGTATATATTGGTCTTCAGCATTGTAAAAGGGCCATCTTTTTTCCAAGATTAGGCTTACTAGTAGTTTCATGTAGCTTGAAGAGGAAGGAGTGGTTCATGTGAGATATAATCATTCCGTTTGATGTGCCTGCAACCCTTGTTATGCCATTTTTCAATTGTTCCTATTAATTTTTTATGAGAGGTTACTTCTGTACAAAATGCAGTTTAATATTTCTTATGTGGAAGCGTTAGCTGATAACTTCCAACATGAATGCTGCAGCAATTGTCGTCGCATGGACTATTTGATCTTTATGTAAAGGCTAGTGGTGACATCCATATTGATGATCATCATACAAATGAGGACATTGCTCTTGCACTTGGAACGGTGATCATTTCCCTTCTACAATTTAATTTCAATTGTCTTCTTGTACACTTCCGAAGCTATTCTTTTGTTTTGTAGAGCTCACATGTTTTCTGCGATTGCAGGCACTACTTCAGGCACTTGGGGATAGAAAAGGTATCAACCGGTTTGGGTACTTTGCAGTTGCACTTGATGAAGCTTTTGTGAATATAGGACTGGTATAGTTCTCCACTTTGAGGTGTTTTTTAACGGATTTATGTCCACTTTGAGGTGTTTTTTAACTGATTTATGTAACTCTTATTTCAACTAAAAACATGTCTCTCATAAACTTGTCTGTACTATTTCCAAGGGAAACACTTTTAAAACTCAGGATTTATGCAGAGCAAGCGTCCACTGTGAAACATGATCACTCATAAGTTTACCGAAGGAGTTGAAAAGGAAAAAGGACCATCTTTTTTTCTCTCTTCTTGATATGTATATAGAACATCTCAAAATTTCTCACATGTGATTCCCATCATGCATGAGAACTGAAGCATCTTCAAGGTCCTCTTCACTTGTTGAGGTTACAGCCTTTTGTGAACCCTCTCTCTCTCTCTCTCTCTCTCTCTCTCTCTCTCTCATATGGATTAACAATTCACTTTTGCCCAACAAGATCATATGCTCCATCTAAGCCTCTTTTATTTCTTATTCATGCTCACGATCGTCCTTTTTTTTTCATGAGAGCATAATCATGTGACCAATTGTCTCCTCTCTCTATCTGAACAAGCATTTGATTGGTTAGTAATTTTTTTCTCTATCTTAATATAAGAGAAATGCTATTCAGCCATCCGGGTTTCCATCCGGATGGGGCCATGGCATCTGACCAGAACCGTCACTTTGCCTGATCACCATTTAGGACTGGGTGCAACAGACAGCTGTGATCAGTGCCACATCAGGATGGTCTGATCCGGATGGAAACCAGGATGGCTGAATATCATTTTTGTATATATAATTACTGCCCCTCCCATGATCACTTTTTGTCCATCACATGTATCCCATTGGCCCATACTAGTTATTTTATTTGTAAGGTTGATGACCAGCTATTAAACCGGAGGAAATTTATCCTTGTGGCATGCAGTTATTTTGTAACAAAAATGTTAGTAAAAGGTCTATTACTGAGCTTAAGGGCTAGCTTGATTTGACTTTTTAACTTTGGCAGAACAAAACACATGCCATTATGGGCTGGCCATCCCTTTTCTCTGGGCGCTTTCTGCAGTTTCTACTTCAACATTTCCTTATTATATATTACATAAATTTTGATAGAACGGCACTTTATATTTGACACATTGGCCTACAGATTATTATCACTCATAGCCTGTATCTGTTAGCCTTCACAGTAGAGCTGCATGACACTTCTGGCTGCGTTCAGCTGGCCATCACCTGCTCTTTGGGCTTTTTTCTGCTTGAACACTCTTATGGTAATGAACAGTATATGATTACGAAGATTGGCACTTAATAATGTTAGTAATATTTATTTTCTCGATTGCGACACTTGTTACAGTGTATCCGGTATCCTTTTGGGTAAAGTTGGAGCTCCTTAAGAGCTCGCAGTCATATAGTATTGGTACATTCTGCATTGGAATCTATGCAGTGTAATATTAATTTTACTGTGTGATACTTTCACTTGCCAATTTTAGTTATCTTGTTTTTTTATCTCTTTATAATTCAGGATTTATCTGGTCGTCCTCACTTGACTTATGATTTAAAGATCCCAACTGAAAGAGTTGGCAGCTATGACACTCAGGTAATTCAAATCCTTTATCCTTTTTTAAATGCATATTTACCTTTAGAAGTGCTAGTATTATACAGTTTATACAGTCATTTATACAGTCATCTTTACCTGTATTTTCATTAATAAGTTATCTTGATAATGTTCACAATGTTGGAAATAGTCCCTGGATGTCACACTCCATGTATTTTCTGTCAGTCATTTAGCAGGGTCTATTTAGTATTTCCAAATATATAATGTAGAATATTTTTGTACTACTATTTAAATCTTGAACAGTGTTTCCAGCTAGAGTTAATCTGGCCATTGAATTGAAACTATCGGTAGGAGATGTTGATGTAACCCTTTATTAACCACAGCGGCTATGATCAATTTCATCCACTTCTCGTTTGGATTTTGACCTCTAAGCGAAGTTCTTCAAATTTTACAGTAGTCTGCAAATTGGATTAAATTGTAAATCAATTGTGGCCAATCTTACCCTTAGGTATAGTAGAAACCAAGGAAAAGAAAGGGAAGAAGAAGGAGGTGGGGGGTAAAGGCCCATAGTTTATTGAAGTTATGCATAAGCTGATTACAGTCATTCCATTTTAACCCAAATATAGCCTCTATAAACCCTGGTACCAATTCCATGTGGCATGCTTGCCATCTAAGCAAAGAAAAAAAAAAGGTAGAGTTAGAGAAGAGAGAAAGATCAGGAGGGAGAGGAGATCTACACTTGTTCATTTGGAAATAGGAACCCTGTGGGTTTCCTCTCTTGTTTTTATGAATAAGGATTATAGGTCAGATGTTTTTATGAATAAAGATTATAATTGAGCCATTGTTGATTTTAGTTAGAAGAGCTTTGTGAAACCTTCTGGTCTCTCTCTTTCCCCTCTCTTATCTGTTGTGGATGGTGATTCATTGATCCACCATGGTTGGATACTTCTTCCTTTGTCAAATACCTAAATCTCATCATCAAATCAGGCCCCCATGGTTCGCTACACCGGCAGTCAATTTATCCTTTTATCAGTCCAAATAACATATCTACTGATCTCTCTTGATCCAACGGCCTCTCATTTTACTTATCTTAGAACTTTCGCTACGGCGGTTTCTCCATAGCATTCTACTTGTACCTGCAACGAATGATAATAGTGTCATATTACCTCAATTTAATTTTTGTCCTCTTGAGATTTTTTTTCTTTGTTGCTTGTAAGTAAATTTATGCTGTTTGAGCATTTGTGAATTCATTGTTATCTCTACCCAGACTACAACTGTCGTAGTCACATCGGCAAAGAATACAAAGGATATAAATTTATTTACGTTAAAAAGTGGTCTAGTGAGATTCGTGGTGGCAATAACTAGTGGTATCAGCACTAGAAAGTTTGGATGCATCCATGAGAGGGAGCAATAGAGTGAAACAAGTTTCCGAAGTAGATGCACATCTAAGTTAGAAGGTTGATGAAAATATTCTGTTAAATTATCAATTCTTATTACATCCCATTGGTTTTGCGGTTATTTAACTTATTTCATGAACTTGTAACTTTCTATTCATTATATTAATTGAAGATGTTCAAGGTCTCTTGCCTTGGGTATCTCTTTTGTTTTAAATTTTACCTAAGTGGATGTAACCTAGAAATGTCTGTTACATTTTGGTTGAAATCAGAGTGCTCTATGTCCTCAAATTATTTACGATTAAGAAAAGGTTGTTTTCTGGTCAAGATATTAGTGCAAAGCGCATATTTAAATTATAAATTTTATGGAGGATTTGAATGTATATTCTAAGACTAGACTGTATGGAAGTTGACCATGGTGATTGAGGCTTCTAGAATAGTAAATCCAGGGTTTTAATGCAATTTATTTGCTGTTTGAGCCTTTTTCTGCAAGTTCTACGCATAAAATATGTGGATTGTACCAATCCAATAATTAATTCACAGCAAAGGATATATAATATTACCAGAAGCAAAAAAAGAAGAGAGTGAAAAAAGAGAGATGAGAAGAAGAGGGAGAGAAAAGCAAATATACACCACCAAGTACCAAATCACATAAGCTCTTTTTTGTGAAAAAAATTATGAACTATCCCAGTACTTGAATGAGGCAAGTCACCCCAAATTTAAAGAGAAAGAGGTGAAAGGAAGAGAGATTATGTGGAAAATGCTCCTTCGCTTGCGGTGAGACTCGTGACTCGTGAGAGGCCCCAAGGCCCCAAATAGTGTGAGAAGGATCCCCCAACTGGATTTCTCTTAAGTTGGGACCCTTATCACTAACCATCCTCTTTTTCTTTTTTTTTCATCATTGAAATGACATTCAACTTGGATGCATCCTAGCTATCCGAAGAAATCCTAACAACTTCTAATATATCCCTTGATTACTAACTCATTTAAAACAGAACAAAAGCTAAAAAAAAAGAAAGAAACGACTCCCCCTAAACTCTAAATCTATCAATGAACACCTGGGAGCTTCCAGTCATGGTCCGACTACTGTCCGATCTTCTCAGAACCCATCGTTTGGCTCTATGAACTCCATTTGGTAAAAGACTTTCACCGATCTTGTCGTCTGGATGCTGTAGTACCCATTATAAGACTACGGGACAGCTTAATCAAGGTGCATAGAGAAATCACACTAATAGGTTAGCTAATGTTTGGCATCAACTACATAACTAGAGGAGTGATTTTGTGCTACTCATGTTCATAATGGCTGCTGCCTTCTATTTATTAAAAATAATCTCATGATAGAAAATATACTGATTTTCATGCTGAGGAAGCACAAGAGGCGGAATTGACTCTCCTACATGCCACGCATTTTTCGTCATATCACTACATTTTACCATTATCACTACAAGAGGATGAAATTGACAATTGAAGATTGGGACCTATTTTATTCTCTACATTTAACAATTATCCAAGTCTTGATTTGTTTTTCAAAGTAGGAATTAAACCGTATAAGTTTCCTTTCTCTCTTTCTTCTAATGGGTACGCTATTGCTAATAGAATTCTCTTTAACTGTGTTTCTTTAGCTGGTGGAGCACTTCTTTCAGTCTCTAGTAAACACATCAGGGATGACTCTTCACATCTCCCAGGTAATGGATTCGATGCGTTCTACTTAAAGTTTGACAAACTCGTGGCAAATCACTCTCATATTTGATCAGTCTAACACTGTTTTAGCTTTGACGAGATTTAATTACAATCAACGAAAATATGATGAGGTCTGGCATCAAATAATTTCATCTTACAGATCATGAAGTTCAGTTTCATATATTCAGCAATTAAGCATATTTTCTGCTAATTTTGAACATAGTGTCTTTTTTGGTTTGCACTGAAGTAAGAATGTTGGTTGTCCATTGTTTTTGATCTGACCTCAATTCGGTTATTATATTTTTTGTTTAAGGCGAGTGGAAAAAATTCACACCATATTATTGAGGCAACATTCAAGGCCTTTGCAAAGGCTCTTCGACAGGCAACAGAATATGATCTACGTCGTTGCGGGACTGTGCCAAGGTTTGTCAAATGTTCTGTCAAGTATTTTTCAGGATTATGACAACATTATTTCCTCATAAGTTTTCATACCTTATTATAGTGTATTAAAATCCATTTGAAGTAATGCATAATCTTGACATTGGCATAGTAAGCTATCATTTGAAATTAGAAGTGGGAAGAAGAATTAAAATAATATAGTTTTGCATGCCAGATTTCCTGTTTATTATTAAACCATTATATATTTCTTTGGATAGTTATCATAGAAGCTTTAATGAACAATAGGTAAATGTGGTAGAACTCACCCCACAATGGACGAATTACATTGTATTTCTCACCCCTTATTGAATCCATTTAGTATCTTATTAATCTAATCGTATAATACTAAAATGGAGCCCTCTCTCCCATGTTGTGACACATGGACTACTTTTGAAGAGCCATAATCCTTCTCTTATGTGTGAACACGGCTCTCTCTCATAAATCCTATTAAAAACCTACTATAAAGATATGATAAATACCCATGTAATGGTATTTAATGGTCATTTGATTAATTAGAAAAATCATTAGTATTATCTTTTTTTCTCTCTCTAATAAGTGAATCACATCCAGACGAGTGAATCGCAATCACTCCAGGTTGCATATTTCTTCGGACGGCTGTGATGTCTTCTATGCTAAGTGGCGCATGCATCAAGGTCAAATCTTTCGAGTGGGATACTTGCAGTCTTGCATGTTAAAATATGTACTAGTAAGATGAACTTAAACATTGGTGTTGCTTTGGTCCTATGGACTTGCGTTAAGTATATCATTGATGACCCCACCTCTGCAAATTACATGTAGATTAACTCATTGCCTTGAAGGGTCCTTGGTAGTTTCCCACGTACTTCCTGAGAGCAATCCTAGGAATTTTGAAGGGATCCTGTTGACCAACTGAAATAGTTGTTACCTTTGATTGGCCTAATCCAAGTAGAATTCAATATCGTATTTGATTCAATAAATCTAGTTACTATTAGTCAAAATCTTTTACTAAAAGTGCTACATCTTTTTCTTGATATGTATTGCACTTAGAATCATTGCTTCCAAAAAGATTCTGTCAAGACCAACTTACTATTTCAAAACTGTGATAATTATCTTTTTATCAATTTCTTTACCCGTGTATATCGTGCTTTTAAAAAATGTGAAGTATAATAAGCTTTAAAGGGAATAAGAAAGTAGTGATAATGGATTTCACATTCATTATTGAATCAGGGGAGTGGGAAGTCCAAAATATAAAAGTAGAAAGTATACAATGGGTGAAAGGAAGAGAAACCTCTCTAAGGTAGGTCGTCTCAAATTTAAAACTCCTCTCAATAGCCGTGAGCAAGGTTCTAAAAAGCGCTAGGCGCTAGTCGGGCGGTGGGGGGCCGCCTAGCGCCTAGGCGGGGCCTAGGCGGCGCCTAGGCGTTTTACCTTTTTTTTAATTATTTTAATTATTATTTTGATATTATAATATATATATATATATATATATATATATATATATATATATATATGTTTAAAGATTAATATAAGTTCAAGATTATCCCAAACCATTATTTTAAAGAACAAGTATATAACCATAATTCAAGATTGAGTGATTAACAAGAACAAAAGCAAACATGGTCCGCCTGACCAGCCTCAGCCCGCCTGGTCCGCCTGGCCAGCCTCAACCCACCTGGTCAGCCTCAGAGCCCGCCTGGCCAGCCTCAGCCCGCCTAGACCACCTAGGAGGCCGCCTTGCCCCGCCTAGACCGCCTAGGCGGCCGCGTAGCTCCGCCTGGGAGCTTGGCCGCTTTTCTGGAGCGCCTAGGGCCTAGGCGAGGCGGTGGGGGGCCGCCTAGCGCCTAGGCGCCGCCTAGGCGGCCGCCTAGACCGCTTTTTAGAACACTGGCCGTGAGCAACATTTGTGCTTGATAAGTACCTGGATGAGATGAAGAGGGGTTATGATAGCGAATTTTGTATAAATAAGGAGTGTGGAATGCAATCAACAAAGGGGTTTTGAAGGGTGGTGATGTCGGGAGATGGATTAGTAGAAAGGGATAATAAAATAAGGGGAAAGAGGTAAAAGAAAGTGCAACTAAGCACTTTAGAATGTTTTTTCTTTACAATATCTGATCTACCACTCTAACGAAGAAGTGTCTTTTGTAGGCTTTTTTGGAAATGAGGGATTGCATTGGGGAAGATGAAAAAAAGGGTTTCATGGGGAATGGGTGGAAGAAGGTGAATAATGGGAAGAAAAAACAAGGGAGAAAGGAGGGAGAGAGACTGAGACGACGGCGAACAGATTCATGGAAATTGAGGGGAAAGAGGGGGGGGGGGGGGGGGTGATTTAATCTAGGGTATCCCTCATAAGTTAGATCCAATGGTTCTCTGTTGTTGCTTCCAGGTGGTGTTAAATTGAGGCTGATATGGGTTGCAGATCCAAGATTCAACAAGGCTATAAATGCCCAATATGGATCTAAATTCGAAACCCCTTTCTCGCATTCATAAGAAGTCTAGCGGTTGGCTAGCCACAAAGCACACCGATCTCCTTTGGTTTAGTTCTGAACCCAAGTGAGCTCAAACAAGGGCAAGCCAAGAGCGACCTACGCTAACCTATGGGTACACACAAATAATATAGTAGTGCTCGGTGAGACAGCCATCGGGTTAATATGAACGTGTCTTCTGGGCATCCGATCGGGTCCCTGAGATAGGCGTTGATAAAAATCTTTTACATCCAGGGCCAAAACATAAAAACACCAGGGACAAAAACAGCAATTTTGCATATAGGTGCAAAAATCTCCTAAATGACCCATCTCAACTGCATTACACTTGTACCATGGCCAGTTCACGAATTAATAGAGACAAGGTAATCTTATTCACGAACATATTTGCCTAAGACCCCAATAATGTTTTAAGGGTGTCTTTGTTTTGGATTCATGACAGGGCAACAATTTGCCCGTGAAGATATCAGACAGCCTGCTCGTTGCATTTTCCTTTCAATCTATCAATTTATGGTTTTGTGCATAGATTGAGAATGTAGAACTGGGAGTGCCTAAATGATCTGTCATTAGACGAATATTTCGAAATGTTAAACCCCAAAGTATGATACTTGACTGTTTTTTTTTCCGATTATTCGGTACTTGCAGCTCAAAAGGGATACTGTCACGCACCTAGGTTCTCATATGGAGCATCAGAGGAATTCCTCGTGCATTACTTGAAGCGGACTTTGATAATTTGAATTTGGTTCCTCGGCTTGAGGTGCTATCTCCTGCTCTGTGGATATCAATGAGTTGGAACTTGGAACATGAGAAACAAGAGAGTCAATGCAATTATTAATGTAAGAGTAGATTGTGTAGTTATCATATGCTTTAATAATTATTTGTTTAAGCATTAATCCATTGCATCTTAAGTTGGTGGTGGTTGCAAATCTTACACAAGCTATGTGGTGGCGCTTGGTTTCAATCTATGTGGAAGCTCTTTGACCTGGTATGTATTCCCCAGTAGTAAAGTAAAGTAAAATTGGAGGAAAATGCTTTATAGCCAACTCGATCATTTGCCAACTTGACATGACACGATGATCACAACCGTTTGATGCTTGCAGCCCCAGCCAATGAATTCGTACTCTGCCCCAATTGTTGGGCAAACAGACCACAGTGATCGAGTGACGTACGCATCAAGCTGACAACCAACCAAATGTTGGCGAATCGCTTTGGGTGAAAACTGCAAATGTATTGCAACAGAACTAGTTATTCACATTTGATGAGATTTTTAAATTTTTCATCCAATAGTAATTTACTTTACTGCTGAAAAATACAAACAAGGCCTTCATTCACATCGATTACTTCTTTCGAAACTTAAGCCGGTTGGACAGTTCACTTTGTCAATATAGACCAATTGTGGCTGAGCCAACCTCCACCTCTGCCATCGCAACCTGGCACCTGCACCCACCATTGCTGATTGCCACCGCCATCACCACCAGTAGACTGACCATTACGTGCTGCCACCACCATTGCTGATTCCCCTGAAAAAATCCTTATCAATTTATAAAACTCAAAATAAATTTTGAATCATTTAACTTATGCTTACTACTAGTATAAGGATATTTTCACAATAAAAGTTGACAGAAGGGGTTAGATGCATGCGGAGCATAGCTCAAAGTTCTAATTGTAAAAAAAAAAAAAGTCAAGGGATCATCAATTTGAAATGAGGTGCATAGCTCAAGAAAGATTTTTACAATTTACCCTATAGACAAAGTTTACATGTAAGTTCTATTAACCCATCTCAAGCAATTGCATTGGCTGTCGTCAAGGGTTTGAATAAATGCTACAACATATATTTTCTCATGCTCTCAAATGTTGGCCCTCCCTCTCGATCGCCTTATTAATGAGCCTTCCAACTCATGGGGTTGGGAAGGAACAGAAATGGATTAAAGGCTAGGGTTTGGTGGAGGACTGATTGAGGAGGTATATTTCAAGGGCAACTCAGGAGGTTGGTTGGCACGTGTACGTGAAGTCTGTGGTTGACCCTGACAACTTAATTCTTCTGCAACAAGCTGACCTAGATAGAGCACCCCACCCCTCATCAGTTCCCTCACTGAACGTACGTACCGGGGGGGGGGGGGGGTTACGTTCCATGCATGCAAGAAGATCGATGGTCATGCTAATTAAGCACGTAAAACTCGGATCAGGATATATGGGTCATTTAGGTTTGGATAGGTTCAGTAAACTCATCACAGAATACTGGACTGGGTCGGGTTGGGTCAAGTCGGGTCATGCCATATATGTTTTTTTAAGTATGTATTATTTATTTTTAGAATAAGCTAAATATATATGGTCTAATTAATTTATAGATTTGCCAAACATAACACTTACGGTATAAGAGCATCTCCAAGGGGCTCCTAGGGTTTTTCCAGCTCCCATCTCCTATATGTAGGCTGGGGGATAGAAGAGCACTCCAATGGGCTCTACAATCTCTCCATGTTAATTTCTTTTGAAAATACCAAATTGTGGGCTTGGAAAATTAACAAAAGCAAGAGGTTTTCTTTTTATTCAAACTGGGGCCGGGGTTCACTATCCAAAGTTTCCCTAGCTACTCACGTCAGCCGTAGCGAAATATCAAATAGGCAAAATTTGAAGGAGCCTATTGAAGCGCCCTTTTGAACCCATACTCCATTTTTTTCGTTAAAGTAAGGAGGGATGACAATCCTAGGATCTTGTTGTTGATGCTCTAAGGGATCACTTGAACATGACTCTCTAAGAAAGTGTTTTTTTTTTGAGAACCCCTCCTAAAGGAGGGAGGGTTAGGCGGCCCCCAACCAGTTAAATTAAGATAAAGTCAAGAGACAATGCGATTACAAAGATCTATCGCCTCAAAAGACCAAGTAGCAGATGATTCAAAACTTGATGGTCGAGACCACTGCCCGTCGTTGCTCTTCGACACTGGAAGAGTTACCATTCAAGATTCGACTCTTCTGTTCTAACCAAAGGAAACAGAGGATACTCATTGCCAGTATATCCCACGGGGCACGTTGTTTTCCTTCTTAACTCTCCTCCGTCGCCAAGAATGCCAAAGAGCTTTTAGGTCCCGCGGGTGGGAGGAGATGCCACATCGGCTCTCGAAATGGTCCCAAAGCCTTCTCTCAGTGATGCAGTCAAGCAGCAGGTGGGACGTAGTTTCCTCATCCGATTGACAGAAGGTACAGGAAGTCTCTAACACATTAGGATTGTTCCTCTTCATAATGTTAATTAACCTTTGTCAAGATCATGTTCCTAGAGGCTTGTAAGGAGAATATCTTGACCTTCGCCAGGGCTTTAGATCGCTAGATTGCCTTAGATGGTAGGAATTTACTCATCGGTGGAAGAAGGTTCGTGTAGAAGCATTTCACCGAAAAAACCCCTAGAGGAGTGCCATCTCCACTTGACCGCATCTGCCGAGTGTCTGAAGGAGATTCTGAAGGAAGCTACCTCAGGAATCTCCTTCAGGTTTGAGAATTCAAGTTGTTGAGCAGTCGGTAACGCTAAAAGAAATATGATTCTCCGCCAATATCCCCCTACTTATAGTCTCACGAGTGATCTAACAGATGCATTTGGCCGGCATGCCATCGAGAAAAGAGTCGGAATGAGCTGTTTCAGGCCGAGGCCTATCATTGATCCAGACACCATCCTAAAATCTAATGTTCTGACCGTCCCCTAGGATAATCTGGTAGCCTGGTCTGTAAACAACTTTCACCTTGAGGATGCCTCGCCCGAAGTGAGAGATCTTGTCCGAGGTCCTGCCCCTTGAATGGGGATCGAGGGGAGAAATGCCTGAAATAACGAGCCAGAATGATCTGTCTCCAGGATCCTCCATCTTCTTTCTGAAGGCACCACCACCATTTCCCCAACATGGAGATATAAAATCTCTAGAGATCTAAAACTCCCAATCCTCCTAGCTCCATCGGTAGACAGACTTAGTCCCATTACATGAGGTTGTAAGAGTCGCCTGTTCCCCCCACTACTCTCCAGAGGAAAGTTTGTCGAATCTGATCGATCCTCTCAATGATCCAGGAAGGGAAATAGAAGTAAGTTATAAAATAAGAGGGGATCAACGAAAGAACAAGCACCAACCGCCCAACTAAGGAGAGAACCTTCCCTTCCCAACCCTCCATTCTAGCCTCAATTTTCTGGATGAGTTTTTCCTAGTCCTCTCATCGTAGGGATCTATCACTGCATGATCGGTATGCCGAGATACTTCATCGGTAGGCTGGCATCTCTACAGTTCATGATATGCACAAATGCTGGTCCAAGGTCCTTTGCTCCCCCAATGTAGTAGAGGTTGCTCTTCTGAAAATTTATCTTTAGCCCCAAACTCTAAGCCGTAGAGAAGGAATTTCAAGGACAGCAATTGGAATGGGCAGCCTTTCAAGAAGAGTAGGGAGTCGTCCGCATAGTGAAGGTTGGAAGTAGACTAACCCGATCCTTCGATCCCTTCACGAGTCCCAATGAGTTCACTCGCCTGATCATCACGTCAAAGGCATCCAACACGAGGATAAAAAGATAAGACAAGAGGGGGAATCCCTGCTTCATGACTTTATAGACCTTGAACTCTTTACCTTGGATGCCATTGGTAAAACAAGCAATCTTGGGGGAATACAGGATGCACTGAACCCAAGTCAAGCATCGATCTGAGAAACCCTTCACTTGCATCAGTTCCAAGAGGAAATCCTAGCTGATCTGATCAAAAGCCCACTCAAAGTCAATCTTTAACAGTATTCCTTCTCTGCGTGTCTTCTTAATATGAAAGATTATCTCCTGAGCTACTGCGACGCTGTCCAATATCATCCGCCCTTTGATAAAGGCGAACTGTCAAGGGGACACTAGTGCTTTGATATTACTAGCCATCCTGGTAGCTAACACGTTGGAAATAATCTTGTATAGGTAGTTCGTGAGACTTATTGGACGAAAATCACGGATGGACTCAGCTCCCTCCTTCTTAGGAATTAGAATAACCCAAGAGTAATTCAAGTAATGGATTCGAGAGGTACCTTATAAGAAGTCTTCCAACATTCTGCAAAGGCCTGGTTTGATGATGTCCCAGAACTTCTGATAGAATCCCATTGGGAATCCATCGGGACTCGGTACCCCGTCTCCTTTAGAATCAAAGGCCGCCCGCCTGAAGTTGTCCTTCGTGAATCCATCATCCAAAGGAGAGCCTGGGGGAATCCTAGGCATGTCGAGGTGCCAGTCCATCCTCACACAAGGCTTTGGGTCGAACTGGAAGGCTTCTCGAAGAAAGAAGAGGCATGTCACGCCCCAAATTTTGGACTAAGAAGAGAGGGTCCAAAACATAGAGATGAAAAAAGGTAAATAGAAACAACAAAGATACAATGACTAATAAACAATATAGCAATATCCAAAACTTATCTAATAACAAAAATCCATTGCATCAAATCTAATTTACATCAAATGTCTTCCACCATCAATACATCCAAGACAAAAGCAACTACCACTGGAAGTAAAGACGGGATATAACCTCTAGCTGATGCTCATACACTTGCTAACTTTGGATCTCCCTACTACTCCTACTAGTATTGGAACTGTAACTGCCTTCCTAACGATCCACCAGCAAGAGAGACCTGTTGGAGCTTGGCTATCGACCATGAGTCGCTCAGCTCTTAGCCCGGGTACAGTCGGGGTGGGGAGGTCATGGGTTGTCACCATAGATCGTCGACGTGCATGGGTTAGGGTGATGTCGCACTATTCTTCTTCTGCTTCTCTCTCTCTCTCTCTCTCTCTCTCTCTCTCTCTCTCTCTCTCTCTATATATATATATATATATATATATATATATATATATATATATATATATATATATATATATATATATATATATATATATATATATATATATATATATGAACAAAAAGTGAAAGGGGAGCTGCCGCAGTTTTGCAAATTAGAAGAGGACAGGGGGGAACCCATGGGGGATCTTATAGGGAGAAACCCTAATTTGGCTTGGGATGCAGGTTATTCACATCGTCGTCTGATCGATATCGGATGGACGACAAAAAGGGTTTGCATTAACATAAGAGAGGAAGAAAATTCCAACAGCTGGGTGGATCGGGATGGTTGCTAGTTGGGTCGGGTTTGTGGTCGGATCCGTAACCCGGATCGGATCCGACTATCATATAGTATTGAAAACTTCGAAAAAAACATTACTCCCAAACCGTTGGTCCAAAAATCGCCTAAAAATAGGTGTTAGAATCAGGACCACAACACGCATACAATCATCAAATAATTTGGGATAATCTATGGACTGATTCTCTGCAGAAATTCACCCATGTCGTTGACACTCTACGGTTCAACCGCACCTAAGTTCCTACACACGGCTCGTATCGACACATGTGGACGGACCTCGCTTAGAACACGTGATCACAAACAGAACCATCACCTACGATGATGTCAATGATCGGATAACTTCTTCGAAATATTTGTTCCATCAAAACTGACGAAGAACGTAATTAGCATCAATAATAAAAGAGAAGAAAAAGTATCATTCAAAATTCTAGAATATACCAGGGTATTACAACCTACTCCCCTTAAAAGAATTTCGTCCCGAAATTACACCACTAACTATTCTCATTAGTTTTGCCCTCAAGAGTAGTTATCCAAATTTATCATTTTAGGCGCCTCCACGCTAATAGTTGGCAGCCCTTTTCCATCCAAGGATGGCTCCACCTAACTTTAGGTTACCCTTTCTTAGACTCAAGTAACACCAAGCATCAAATAGAAGTAAAAATCTCACACGATCTACTAATCTGAATAGCTACTAGGTTCAATAGTCACGCCACTACTTTCTGATCAGTCGACCAACTGACAAGGTTCCCCGTTCGGACAAAATCAAAACGATCTACAAAACTCCAATCGAAAAGGGGGAAGTTAACCACTAAGGTCCAAAAGCAATCTCATTAATACAACAAAAATATTTAAACCTGAGTCATCATAATGACTCCATCTACTAGAAAATCCTCATTCTAAAATATACAGCTCTGATATGGCTGAACACAAAACTAAATCTAGTTGTATAATACATCGCCCTGGAAGGAATCAATAAGTTATCGCAATTGATACACAAAACTTAGTGACTAGTTCTGAACTCGACCTAGTGCCATCAATGTTCTCATGAAGCAGTGGCTACTTTCCCCCACCTGGTTTAGAGGCATCCCTTTTTTCTAGGCTTGCCCGAGAGACATCTCAATCAGCGGAGCGGTTACCATAGCTTTAAGAGGAACATTGAACAAAATACTATCAGGGAGTCTACCCCCTTTGTGGGAACCCTAGAGACACCGTTTAGGTCTCTTGTACTAATGATCAATGAGAATCACAATTTGCTAAAAGAAGAGTAAACCTGCTGCTAGCTAGGTCAAACAAGCTATCAAAGACACACAAGGTCAAACAAGCTATCAATTCAAAGACACACATCCCTACTAGTCTAATCAAAATAACTATGATTCTAAGGGTCAACTTTTTGGTTTAAACTCAATACCACTAGCATAATCTATAAGGCCCTACTAAGACATTCTACGGCTTATACAACTCGGTTGACTCAAAACCTATACTTTCACCAAGCTATCCTAATCTCATTACTACAACACCATCCTCATGACACTTACTAGACCAACACATAAAGATAGAAACCTATGGGAAAAAAAAACTCCGAAGTATAACCGTATGCTTAGAGTTCCAGTTCAACTACCTACTACTCACAAAAAAAAAAAAAAACTATTTTCATTCTCTGACTGTAAAAAGACAAAAATAGTCATGAAGGATTTCTATTATTCTTAAATCTAACACCACATGTGTTACAACCTACACACCTTAAAAAAAAATTTAGTCCCGAAAATTCAATAATGAAAACTGTGGATACGAGTCCACCCATCTTTACTACTAAAACAAAGAAGATTATTGCAATAAAAAGTTAACTATAACAGGCACAAAGATCCTCACTAAGACTATCAACCAAAGAGTTAAGTTATTGCACCAAATCTTACTAAAAGAAAACTCTGACCCTCTACCACACACAATTTTACTCTCTCAACTAACCTAATAATATATTAATCAAGTCTCATAATTATTAGGATAGAAATGAACCTCCAAGTTCTCGCATTGCGAATATGAGTTTTGGTTTCCATTTTTTATTCTAATCATTTCGGACTAAAATCATGATCATAACTTTTTGATCATTAATCCTGCCTAAATAAGGGGCATCCCCCTTATTAGTTCTGCTGAGGGGTGTCCCCCTAGGTAGGGTAACTACAAAAATTCATGGATCTAAAACCTTAGAATGCACTTAATTGTCAGTGTCGATATAAAAGGTACATCTATGTATATGAGCGCCAATACACCTATATATAATTTTATACTTTTGATATCTACATTACAATTATAAGACTGTATACTACACATATGTACCCATAAACGTATGCTTAAGTATACATTTCAAAATGAGTTTGACAAAAGTGATGACTCAATTAGCATGCCTAAACTTAAATCCTATAAGATTCCTTCCTAGAATATATATATCTATTATTTACGTAAAAACTACTACATTGACAATTATCAAGAAAACATCAATATTACACGAAATAGACACTCAAGCACATCTACTGCCTAATCTCAAAAATACTGAATTCAAGATAACCCAACTACACCATCTACTACTGAGAGTAAGGAGGAAAAGACAACCGATGAAACTAGCATAATCTCAATATTATGAGAACTGATGACAATCATTTAGCGAAACTGAAGTAAACAAAAATTACTAGAACCGAAGAACAACTAGAAACAAAGCGGGGTAAGACAGCTAAATAATTACTAATCTTAAGATTCCAACCGATAAAACATTCCCAAATTCCAAACACGTAGGCAATTCTCTTGACATTGCTACTAACATCTTTCCAGTACTCAATTATCTCAATTTTATCTTAACGTTACTGCTATCTGGCCAGTGCAAGCCCTCCCACGAGTTCTAACAAGAACTACGTAACTAGCTGCCAAAGTTCCGATTGGGAACAGTGTAAGCTCTGCCAGCTGCCAAAGTTTCCGAAGAAACAATGCAAGCTCTACCGTGAGTCCCAACAGGAACTACGTAACCAGCCGCCAAAGCCTCCGAAGAGTCAGTGCGTAACCGCCAAAGCCTCCTAAGAGTCAGTGCGTAGCGACCAAAGCCTCCGAAGTGTCAGTGCATATGTATCCACTAAATTCTCCAAAGAGAAAGTGTGTAATCGCCAAAGCCTCTAATGAGTCAGTACGTAGTCGCCAAAGCTTTCGAAGAGTCAGTGCATATGTATCCACCAAATTTTTTGAAGAGGAAGTGCGTAACCACCAAAGGCTCTAATGAGTCAGTGTGTAGCCGCCAAGGCCTTCTAAGTATCAGTGTGTAGTCGCCAAAGCATCCGAAGAGTCAGTGTGTATGTATCCATCAAATTCTCCGAAGAAAAAGTACATAACCACCAAATTTTCTAATGAGTCAGTGCGTAGCCGCCAAAGCTTCCTAAAAGTTAGTGTGTAGCTACCAAAGCCTCTAAAGAGTCAGAACGTATGTATCCGCCAAACCAAATATTTCGAAGAGAAAGTGTGTAATCGCCAAAGCCTCTAATAAGTCAGTGCATAGTTGCTAAAGTCTCCGAAAAGTCAGTGCGTATGTATCCACCAAATTCTTCGAAGATAAAGTGCGTAACCACCAAAGCCTCTAATGAGTCAGTGCGTAGCCGCCAAAGCCTCCGAAGAGTTAGTGCGTATGTATCCACCAAATTCTCCGAAGAAAAAGTGTATAACCTTATTATGTCCTCTACCGGACAATCACAACCCACCGCCAAAGTTCTTGAGGAACAATGCGTACTCTTTCATGAGAGTCTCTATCGAGGTATTCCGCAATCTGCTAATCAAGGGAATTCAAACTACCACCTGAGATTTCTATCTCCTGGTGCAATCCTTGAAACCACTATCCCCAAGAGTCATCGTTATTACTTATAGGATCCATTTAAAAATGACACATAAACTCTACACAAAACTAATTATAACCCACGATACACCGGATAGATCTAACAAGAAGACCAATTCAGTTATTATGTCTAGAACAATATAATGGACAATCCTAAAAATACCGACTAAGCCTCTAATACTAAAGGTCGATGGAGAATCAAGAAATCCTAAGATACCAGCTAGGTTCCTAGTACTGAGAGTCAATGGGAAACAAAAAAAACTAACAAAATGTGTAATCTTATCACTATGCCAAATAAGCCATCAAGGATATACATACTTCCAAACATATTCAACATATATCTATCTTCTAAAACCAAACAACCGTGTTACTAACTGAAGTTTAATCTCTGGTTCTTGGTCAATTCACTACCACTAGCAAATCCAAATAAGCATTCATCATTAGGCTTCAAACAAATACTCCGAGGTGGACTCCAGCACTATGCTCCTGCCAAGGGTTTACAAAACACTACCATTGGTTAAAATATTCCACGTGGCTTCTTCCTAAGAACTAACACTCGAGTTGTGACGGCTAACTCTAAACCTAAACATTATAGTATGTCAAAGTTCTAAAACAATCATATACATACGACATATATAGATTGACTCGAAGAGTCTAAATCAATCAAATACTCAATCAAGGACAATTTCTTTGTATAGATCAATTCCTCAAACATAACAAGTTCTTCAATTACAATAAGCCCTTAGGCTCTTATCTTTAGAAATACTCACTATAATACTTCTGACTACTCTAAGAAATCTTACCAAGTCAACATCTAGACTATCTCTAGAAAACACTCTAGCACCACTAAACCTCAACTTCCAAAAGAAAGAATTACGAGACACGAACTACATCCTAACAAAACCCCTAGGAACAGGGGCGTAGCTAGAAATTTTTTTTGGACTGGGCTAAAGCTAAACTAGTTTTTTTTACAATAAAATTTTTAGTTTATAAAGAAATACTAAGCAAAATTTTTTAAGCAAACATCGACGATACTAGAAATTATATTAATATAAAAAAAATTTCATTACACTTTGTACCCCTGAATTTTAGCTCAAAAACTTTTAACCCCCCTATAGTTAAAAAACTACATTTTGCCCCATTGAGGTCAAATAAAAATTACAAAATGAGAGAAATTAAGTAGTTGATAAAAGGAGTATTGTGCTAACATTTCAAACTTTAGGGGTTCCAAAACAAACTATAGGGGGGTTAAGTGTTTTTTGCGGCGATTCATGTTTTGTGAGGACTCAGAGGCGATAGCGATTCACGTACGTGTCGCGAGGGGCTAAGGGCCTCGCTGGGTTGATACGGGCTGACTCTTGGTTGAGGCGCGCTAAGACATGTATTTAATAATATGGCTAGTTTTTTTTTAAACTCGGCCGGGCTATAGCCCGGCCGAGCCAACTATTAGATCCGCCCATGCCTAGGAACATATCCCTAAGCTCTGATATCAAGTTGCCACGCCCCAAATTTTGCACTAAGAAGAGAGGGTCCAAAACTTAGAGAGGTGAAGAACGGTAAACAGAAACAATAGAGGTACAACGACTAATAAACAATATAGCAATATCCAAAATTTATCTAATAACAAAAATCCATTGCGTCAAAATCTAATTTACATCAAATTTCTTCCACCATCAATTGCATCCAAGACAAAAGCAACTACCACTGGAAGTAAAGAAGGGAGATAACCTCCAGCTAACGCTCATACCCTTGCTAACTCTGGAGCTCGCTACTACTCCTACTCGTATTGGAACTGCAACTGCCTTCCTAACGATCCACCAACCAGAGAGACCTGTTGGAGTGTGGCTATCGACAATGAGTCGCTCAGCTCTTAGTCCGGGTACAGTCGGGGTGGGGAGGTCGTGGGTTGTCACCATGGATCATCGACATGAATGGGTTGGGGTGATATCACACTTTTCTTCTGCTCCTCTCTCTCTCTCTCTCTCTCTCTCTCTCTCTATATATATATATATATATATATATATATATATATATATATATATATATATATATATATATATATATATATATATATATATATATATATATATATATATATATGTGAACAAAAAGGGAAAGGAGGGCTGCCGCAGTTTTGCAAATTAAAAGAGGACAGGGGGGGACCCATAGGGGCTCTTATAGGGAGAAACCCTAATTTGGCTTGGGGTGCGGGTTATTCACATCGTCATCTGATTGATATCGGATGGACAACAAAGAGGGTTTGCATTAACATGAGGGGAAGGAAATTCCAGCAACTGGGTGGATTGGGATAGTTGCTAGTTGGGTCGGGTTTGCGGTCGGATCCGTAACCCGGATCGGTTCCGACTATCTTATAGTATTGAAAACTTTGAAAAAAACATAACTCCCAAACCGTTGGTCCAAAAATCGCCTAAAAATAGGTGTTAGAATCGGGACCATAGCACACATGCAATCATCAAATAATTTGGGATAATCTATGGACTCATTCTTTGCAGAAATTCACCCATGCTCGTTGACACTCTATGGTTCAACCGCACCTAAGTTCCTACACACGGCTCGCATCGACACATGTGGATGGACCTCGCTTAGAACACGTGATCACAAACAAAACCATCACCTACGATGATGTCAATGATCGGATAACTTCTTCGAAATATTTGTTCCATCAAAACTGACAAAGAACGTAATTAACATCAATAATAAAAGAGAAAAAAAAGATATCATTCAAAATTCTAGAATATACCAGGGTATTACAAGGCACCTTGAAGGATAACCGAAGTGGAGGTCAGAGTCACTCCACCATGCTAAAGCGAGGAGATGAAGTTCCTCCTCCTCCTCCCATTGGCTACCCGATGAAAAAAGGCATGTTGGAGTCACCAAGTTTAATCCATTATTTCCACGATCTTTGTCTCCACATGATCTCTTCTTTCCTGAGGGTTTTATCCAACACTGAGTTAAGCCATTCCAATTTTGATCTCTCTGGCGCCGAAAAAGGAGAAGATTCATTCTTGACCTCCAGAGCCTGGATGGATGCTAGCAAGAAAACTTTATGCGCCATCACATTGCCAAAGTGCTCATTGCTCCAGGTTTTCAGTTTTTGCTTGATGAACCGCAGTTTATTAACCATGTTCAAAGCCAAGTCTTGAAGGTTTCCTGCTTTGAGCCACCACTTGGCTAAGAGATCCGAAAAGCCATCGTGGAAAGCCCACATCATCTCGAAGCAGAAAAGGGGATTTGACAATCGGGATGGAGTCTGTAGCTAAGAGCAGAGGGGCATGGTCTGATAAGCACATCGCTAGACCACGTTGATAACAGTCCGAGTATAGAACATCAAAGTCTACTGATATGAGGAATCTATCTAGGCGAGCCATAATAGGGTCCTCTCTTTGTTTGTCCAGGTATAACTCCTTCCTGATATCGGTAGATCCATGAGGGCCTCCCTTCTGATAAAAGTCGGAGAATGATCGCATAGAGCACCACAAGAAAGACGTTTATTGTTGACGGTAATATTATTTACCATCGGTAAAAAGACTATTACTGTCGACGGATCTATATATAGTTATCGGTATAAGATATTTAATTTTTTACTAATTTTTTGGATATTTAATATCGACAGTGAATTAATCCCCACCGGTCACGGTTTCTCAGGCTTTAGGACTGATTATCCTAAGCAGAAACATGGCTATGTGCATCGGTGTCTACTTACCGATCTGTGCACTGTGTTAGTTTCGTTTGGCCACAGATACCATGTCTAGCAAAAATCATGGTGGAGATACACATGCTCTATCATTCCAACAGCTTATACTGATAGGGTGATCAACCCTAATCAGAGCTGCGAACGATTTAGGCTTATAGAACCAATCCACCGAGTCTCACACTCAAATGGACCACTATATAGCCACGACTCTTTTATGTCATGTCTATATAACACATATAATAATACACACCATAAAACAATTATAATAAAGAAACAACTCATTTATTAATCAACCATGGTTTTTATAAGCCCTAGACCATATCTCACTCAATAGTTGTTTCCGCCTTGGTAGCCACCATAGCCGTCATGATTGTCGTCATTGCAGCCACCACGACCACCGTAGTTGCCTCCCCGTCCGTGGATGAATCTATGACCTCCTGGGTAGCGACCGCCATATCCTCCCATATGGGATCATACTGTGGGGGAGGCGCCTCCTCGTCGCTTGAATAATCTTCATAGGGAGTCCTACGATCTTGGTATTGTGCGTCTTTATGGAGTATGTCATTCCGTCAAAGCGATTCAACGGTGGCGCCTGGACCTTCCTCTCGGTGGGTTTGCTGATCTACTTGGT
Source organism: Chamaelirium japonicum (assembly GCA_947650365.1). Lineage (NCBI taxonomy): Eukaryota > Viridiplantae > Streptophyta > Magnoliopsida > Liliales > Melanthiaceae > Chamaelirium > Chamaelirium japonicum. Next base: position 3,204,547 of record OX393557.1, on the reverse strand, counting down.
GCGCTCGAGGAAGTCCTCCTCCGGGAATATGGTTAAGATCGAGAGCGTAAGTTATCTTCACAAGGATCTCCCTTCTCCGAGCCAAATCTGCTTTCACTTCCCGATGAGAAGCCGTGAGGCCCTCAAGGGTCAGTACTCCCAGATCACCGTCTATGGAGTTGGGGTTTCCCAATCCATACAGAGCTACCACCAGAGTAGGATAACGCTTTCTCTGATACCAATTTGGTGTAGCGGAAGCATGGTCTATGAGGAGCATGTCTTCTTCGATTGACAACAGAGGGAGGATGTAATGATCCTCTCTCAAGAACTCTCTCTAATCTCACAAGATGCAAGAACTTTGAAAATAACAATCACTTTATTAGAAATATCAAAATATGGATACCATTACATACTAGTAGCAAGCCTGTATATAGGGCTCAGCCGAGTATTAAGAAGGAAAGAAAATAAAAATAAAATAAAAAATTAATTATATTTCTTAAGAACCTTTGATAAATATAGACCAATTTATGGTCTTGGTGCAAGATCGATCATGTGGATACCGAATTATCATCATTATCATCTTTCTTCTTTGGGTTCCATTGATTGGATGGTCTTCCTTCTAATTGTTAGGATTGATGTTTCTAAGCTTGTAAAACTTTATGTTTTGGTCTAATAAATAAAGATTGATAGTTATTATATGAGATGCATATAGGTGCGCAACATAGTTACGTGTTCTTTTAAGAACAGAGAGTCATGGTTATATGGTAGTCCACTGAGTTGAAGACTAAGTGGATTGGTCTTATATAATCTAAATCAGTTTGTAGCTATGATCAGGTTGGTCGCCTCATCATGATAAGTTGTTGGTGATGACAGTTCATGAGAAGTCTTCACCATGGTCATCACCAGGCACAGTATCTGTGGCTGAACGGAACTAACATGGTGTACAGATTAGTGAGCAGACACTGATACACTAAGCCGTGTTTCTGCTTTGGGTAAAACCATCATAAACCCTGAGGAACCACGTCTGATGGACTAACAAGTTGCGTGGTGCTTTGGCGCACCAATATGTGAGGATCCGTATATAGTGATCCAAAACCATGGTGTACTGGGTTACCCGGCTGGTGTTGCATTAGCGTGTCACTCCTACAGGCCATCCACACCCCTGAAGGGAGGTGCGTTCCTTGGTGTGACTTATACTGTACCAAACCCAGGCCTGGTGGTCATCAGTTTGACTGTTGACCGGGTTCGATTACTCGATGGGGTAATCAGAGGTACGATGTATAGGTCAACCTGGAAGAAACCAAGTTATATGATCATTCGAGTCTGACGGTAGTCTCCACCGCTCGAAGTGAATCATGGCATCAAGTGGAGGGACAACGGGTTTACCACTACTAAACGGAGAGCAGGGGTATGATAGAGAACATAGTAAGTCCGGGTGAATTGCTGTGCAGCTTGCGTCGCACTCTAGGTGGCCACATAGGTTAACTCGGGCTCAGAGGATCGATGGTACACTAGGGTAGTGTGTCGATCGAGCTTGAGTTGGAATCCATGAACCCCGGTCCCTGATGGTTCTACCTTATCAACATTATGTATGGTTCTTGAACCATCTCCTCGGAACACCATAAGCAGTAAGAGGAAGAAAGAAGTCTATGCTCCGTGTGTGCTTGGTGCTAGAGCATGGTAGATGCGTAACTATATGTGAGTACTAAGGGGTAAGCCCGAGACTAGTACATAGGCGCAGGTAGTAATCTCTAGCCATAAGTGAACTTCGCTGCATAGGTGCGATGCACCGGGGTATGTTGCGAGTTGACTAGTTAACTTTGCTAGAGTCACCCTCCGATGGCCTCAGTTAAAAGTAAGTTAACTAGTAAAGATCACTTAAGTAGTGGCCGCTAGGTCTCGCACACTAGAAATGGTCAAATTGAGGCGTCACGACATTTTGGTAAAAACTCACTTTGTCGGACCTCACTTGTGGCCGACCCTAGTAGTGAGAGACTATGCTAGGGTCGGCCCTATATTGTAGGGATAAGAATCCCCCATCAATAGGGCCGGCCATAGGGATAGGGATAGGGTTTTGAATTGGTCAAAACAAGCCCTAAAAGTGGGAAAACGGATAAATACAACGAGAGATAAAAGGGTGATATTGGGGAGATAATTGTGGGATATTCTTATCCCCTTGGATTATTATCCAAGGGGGTAGGCCGACCCTATATAGGGAGCCTTATGGGGCCGGCCATATGGTTGTAAAAACCGAACCCCCTCCCTTTCTCATCTCCCTAGATCTCTCCCTAATCTCTCTACTTTCCCGCTTGCAACTTCGTCTTCCTCGCATGGAGTTTCGTAGAAGGAGTATGGTCGTTCTTAGGAGGCACTCAGAGATCCGAGAGTGACATTCCGTGCATCATGTGAGATTGGGTGAACAAGAAGGCATCATCTCCATTCATACCATCGGCTTCTTCGTGAACGATCTTCCATCTCCATCGACAAAGAAGACAATTCTCCGCGGTTAAAAGATCTGCACGAAGGTATGAATAATCTAACACGTAGATCTAGTGATCTTTATAATTTGCATGCATGCTAGATAATCATTACACTAGATTACCGTTAGAGTGTTCGATTCACGTGCATACACATGCACACATATATAAATTAGTTTCAATGAAAGTTTAAATCGTGTAACGTGCACCCTGAACGGTCTTTCGACCGCCAAATCGTTTTCGCTGCGAGCCTCTATCATGGGATTATTCCCAACAGTTGGTATCAGAGCCGCATTAGTGATATGTATTTTATGACTTTTCATGAAAGCATCATGTGTGCGCATGATGAACGCCTGATATCATCGAGGTTCTTATGCTTAGATCATGCATATGTATATATTGTGCTTGTTTTATGAATCGTTCTTGCAGGGCGCCGCTATAAAATCTAGATCTATGTTTGTGCTTGCTACCAGGGGTCGGACCCCGAGTTAGCCATTATCTGGATTTGCTCTCTATGTGTGTGGATATATTTTAGAGCCGTAGATTGGGCGAGTGATGGGGGTTGACCATCCTCGGTTCCCATGGCCTTTTTTCTAGGCGTGTTTTCTTTTCTTTCTTGGAAATTGTGTACGAGCGAGCCCTTGCTCGATGCGTACTAGAATTTTTCGGTTACAGATAGAGAAGAAAGATGTGCCAACGAAATCCACCATCAGGAGCGTAAGCGGAACCCTGGAGAACGAAGACGATCCAGCAAAGTGTTCGCGAGCACGACGAAGGAGCCGGACCGAGGGACCTTGCGAAGAAAGCTAGAAGCCTGCACTGTGCTAATTAGGTTCGGGGGTCGGATACTGAACTTAATTTAGTTTAATGGTTACTTTCTTTATTAGTTCTTTATGTTTCATATCAAACCCGATGAGATAATATGATTATCAGTTTTCAGAGGGATGCCTTTCCCCTCTGGTCCAAGAGACTGTATGAGGATAGGATCCCGCTAGATGACGCCTATTATTTAGTTGACTTTTGATATTAGTGGGATCCCATCACATATGGTTATGCCACCATTAGGTCAACACCCGACTAGTTGGGTGTGCCTATTTGGCCAGCATCGAAACCTAAGATGAGATGGAGATCCATTGAACACCAATTGTCAAATTTATAAGAAAGGCGCTATGACTAGTGGGAGTCCTTTTCAATGGGTCTGACTTTAGGCTAAGCTTCAGGGCATTAGCGTGATAGCCAAGTTTGCAGAGCATCGATATTCTTGGAATATGTAATGTGACCCTTGAATGGAGAAATCCACTTGAGGCAGGGACTATGATATTCCAAGAACGATTAATACTAGGCGAAAGGCTTAAAGCGCTAATGGAAGCACGGTGTGACCAGGGTCTAGTATATAGGAGGTCGCTACCTTTGCATTTGCATAAAATCATACTCGCAAAATAACCCTCATATTTAATAAGTAATGCAAGAGAGGACTCTTTGAGATCCCCTGGCCTCCACGGCCAATCGCTTCGTGTTAGGGTGGAAAGGCATAACTCAATATCCCCTAGGATGGGGGTTGTGTCACTCCATGCCAAATCACTTAGTGATCTCTATTTAGATATGATAATTACGGGGTGAGAAGAGAAGGGTTTTTCATCCCACCCTAGTGGGGGCCGTATGAACTCTTGTGTCGTAATTACCTAGGCTCGTAGGTAAGCATCCGAAGTACACGTGAGGTATTCGTTGCTCAGACAATGGGGATCACGTGGTACTGGCTGAAAGATTACCATGATCCATCAAAGCCCTTACTTGGCAGATTTGGATAGGGTCAAGGAAAGGCCCGTGTAAGCGGATTGACGCTGTATGATGCCCCCTAGGGCAGGTACAGTCGATTCCGAGATCTTACATACATGGTTAATTAATCCATAGAGATGGCTTCACTTGAGGGTAGCATTGACATATGGATATAATTAGCTTGTTTTAAAAATCCATAAAATAAGTTTTTATGCATTCTTATTATTCAATCTTTTATTTTCAGATGACCAAGTTAGACCCCCTGTCCGCTATCCTAAATGACCACAAACTTACCGGTCCCAACTATGAGGACTGGAAGCGCAACCTGTACCTGGTCTTAAGGATTGGTAAATATATGACAGCCCTGAATGATCCTGAACCAGATTTACAAGGATCTGATGCCACAGAGGCACAGTTAAAGGCATTCACTGACTGGAAGGAATCTAATAAAATATGTAAATGCTATATAATAGCATCCTTGCAAACAACTCTGCAGAAGCAAGTTAAAGAGATGCCCGATGCTTCTGACCTGATATTGTATCTGAAGGAAATGTTTGAAGGTCACAATCGTGTTACGTAATACCTTACCATCAAGAAACTCGTCGGCACTAAGATGTCTAATGGGACGCTAGTTCGGGAACACATGATGAAAATGTTTGGGTTCCAGAATAAACTAGCAACCATGGACATTGTGCTAAAAGACGAGGTGATGACAGACATCTTCCTCTCGTCACTGTCTGGAGCCTTTGAAGGCTTTGTCACCAACTTTAATTTGAATAAGTTGGCTATGAAAAATGCAGAGCTTCTGGGAGCTCTCCAGGCAGCTGAGGATGGCTTCAAGCAGAAGGGCGAAGCACTTCACGTGCAACGTAGATCCTTCAAGAAGTCTGGTAAACCTCAGGGCAAGAAACATAAGAAGAAACCTAAGTCAGTGCCTGTGCAGGACTCTGCTGGGGCCTCTGGGTCTGGCGAATCAAAGAAACCGGGCACGAAGTATTTCCAGTGTGGCCAGAAGGGTCATTGGAAGAAGGACTGCAAGAAGCCTCAGAATGCTGGTGAAGGTAATCTACAACTCCTAGTTGTTGAATCATTTCTTTCGAGTAATAGTTCTTTTGCTACTTGGATTGTGGATTCAGGATCCACTAACCATGCCTGTAACTCTCTTTTGGGGTTTCAGGAAAGCAGAAGATTGCTTGATGGAGAGGTGACCTTAAGCATGGGAACTGAGGCCGTGGTTGCTGCTGAAGCTATTGGAGATGTTAATCTTAGTTTTTCGAATAATAAGACTTTGACTCTTAAAGATGTTTTTTATGTACCGTCCTTGAGACTTAATTTGATTTCTGTTTCTTCTTTAGTTAATGAAGGTTATTCAGTTTATTTTGATACTTCTGGTGTATCATTTAAGCTGAATGGAACTTTTATAATAAGAGGAATGGTTCAGAATCATCTCTATGTTGTCAATCCTAAATTTGAAAATGATAACATAATAACTTCAGCATTTAATGTTAATTCATCTAAGCGTAAGAAACCTTCGGAGAATTTAACCCAATTGTGGCACTTACGACTTGGGCATATTGGCTTAGACATGATCCATAGGATTGTGAAGGCCGGGCTTCTGGAAACAGATCCTACGGAGATCTTTCACACCTGTGAATCCTGCCTGGAAGGCAAGATGACCAAGAGGGCCTTTAAAGGCAAAGGAGTAAGAGCTACTAAGGTATTGGAGTTAATCCATTCAGATATATGTGGACCCATAAGCGTCAAGGCGATAGGAGGCCATGAGTATTCATCACTTTTACTGATGATTACTCAAGATATGGTTATATTTACCTGATGCAACGGAAGTCGGAATCCTTTGACATATTCAAAGAGTTCAGGGCTGAAGTAGAAAGCAGACAGGCAAATATATAAAAACCCTTCGATCTGATCGAGGAGGTGAGTACCTGTCTGACGAGTTCCTTGGGTACATGCTGGAGCATGGGATAACATCCCAATTAACTGCTCTAGGTACCCCACAACAGAATGGAGTTTTCGAGAGAAGGAATCGAATCTTGTTGGACATGGTTCGCAGCATGATGAGTTACACCAGTTTACCAATGTCTTTTTGGGGATATACCCTACAAACAGCAGTTTATATTCTGAACCACGTTCCGTATAAGTCAGTACCTCAGACCCCTAGAGAGCTGTGGTCAAGGAACAAATCAAAACTACAACATTTCAGAATATGGGGATGTCCTGCACATGTGCAAAAGGATAAGAGGGATAAGATGGAGCTGAAGTCCAAAGTATGTTTGTTTGTAGGGTATTCTAAGGAGACCAAAGGAGGTCTATTTTATGATCCTAAGGAAAAGAAGGTAATCATTTCAATGAATGCCTATTTCCTAGAACGGGATTATATTATGGACCACAAGCCTACTAGTAAGGTAGTTCTGGATGAACTGCTAGGTACTAGATCAGAGAGCGCATCTGAAAGCATAGTGGGAGCTGACATCACAGACACTAATATACCAGATACTGTAGAACCTATTCATCCTGTAACACTACCACCACCTCGTCGCAGTGGGAGAAGCATCAGAGCTCCTGACAGATACTACGGAGAAACCTTGTTGGTTAATCCAGAAGGTCAGAAGGATGACCCACTGAGCTATGATGAGGCAGTGGGAGCTTCTGACGGCTCTAACTGGCAAAAAGCTATGAAGGCAGAAATTGCATCAATATTCCATAACGCTGTCTGGACTCTTGTTACACCATCATCTAATATTAAACCTATTTGGTGTAAGTGGGTATATAAAAAGAAGAGAGGATCCGATGGTACTATTGAGACTTATAAAGCTAGATTAGTTGCCAAGGGTTATACCCAGAGAGAAGGAATCGACTTTGATGAAACCTTCTCGCTGGTAGCTATGATAAAGTCTATTCGGAACCTCCTATCCATTGCAGCCCATTATAACTGGGAGATCTAGCAAATGTATATCAAGACAGCATTCCTCAATGGGAATTTGAAAGAAGACATTTATATGATGCAGCCACCAGGTTTTAAGTCAGAGGGTCAGAAACATCTAGTTTGTAAGTTGCAGAAGTCCATTTATGGACTAAAGCAAGCATCTAGAAGTTGGAACATTCATTTTGATCAGACAATCCAGTCATATGGATTTACTCAAAACAAAGATGAACCATGTGTATACAAGAGGAGTGATAAGACTACAGTGGTATATTTGATACTTTACGTAGACGATATTCTGCTCATTGGGAATGATGTTGGAATATTGTCAATAGTAAAGGTCTGGTTATCAACACAGTTCGATATGAAAGACCTAGGTGAAGCGAGTTATGTTTTGGGGATCAAGGTAACACGAGATCGTCAGTACAGGATTCTCTCGCTGTTACAGGTCGCGTATATAGATAAGGTTATGGCTAGGTTTGACATGCAAAACTCCAAGAAGGGTTTTGTGTCATTTAAACATGGCGTAAAACTGTTTAAGGATCAATGTCCTAAGATACCTAAGGAGAGAGCAGATATACAGAAGATACCTTATGCGTCGGCATTAGGTAGTCTAATGTATGCTATGCATTGTCCAAGGCCATATATCTGTTTCGCAGTAGGCATGATGGGTCAGTTTCAGTCGAATCCGGTTCCAGATCACTGGACAGCTGTAAAGTGTATACTCAAGTACCTTCTTAGAACAAGGGACTATGAGTTGGTTTACACTGCATAGGAACAGGCGCCGATTGGATACACAAATTCTGACTTTATATCAGATTTGGAATCCAAAAAATCGACATCAGGATTTGTGTTTATGTTAGGAGAAGCAGCGGTTAGTTGGCGGAGTGTGAAGCAGAAATGCATCACGGACTCTACCACAGAGGCTGAGTATGTTGCAGCATGCGAGGTAGCCAAAGAGGCGGTATGGCTCAAGAAATTCCTTATGGATTTGGGGTGCGTGCCAGAGGCCCAGTTACCTATTGTGCTTTACTGCGATAATAGTGGGGCGGTAGCACAAGCAAAGGAGCCAAGACATCACCAGAAGGGGAAGCACATCGAGCGCAAATTCCACTTGATTCGGCAGTTTCAAAAGCAAGGGCGAGTAGCGGTGACACAAATTGCATCTACAGATAATGTTGCTGATCCTTTTACCAAGGCAATACCTATCAAGGCATTCGAGCAACATGTGGACACGATGGGAGTCAAAACCATTTTGCTTCGTTAGACCAAGTGGGAGATTGTTAGGATTGATGTGTTCTAAGCAGTAAGAGGAAGAAAGAAGTCTACGCTCTGTGTGTGCTTGGCACTAGAGCACGGTAGATGCGTAACTACATGCGAGTACTAAGGGGTAAGCCCGAGACTAGTACAGAGGCGCAGGTAGTAATCCCTAGCCATAAGTGAACTTCTCTGCGTAGGTGCGATGCACCGGGGTATGTTGCGAGTTGACTAGTTGACTTTGCTAGAGGCACCCTCCGGTGGCCTTAGTTAATAGTAAGGTAACTGGTAAAGATCACTTAAGTAGTGGCCGCTAGGTCTCACACACTAAAAATGGTCAAATTGAGGCATCAGGGCATTTTGGTAAAAACTCACTCTACCGGACCTCACTTGTGGCCGACCCTAGCAGTGAGAGACCATGCTAGGGCCGGCCCTATATTGTAGGGATGAGAATCCCCCATCAATAGGGCCGGCCATAGGGATAGGGATAGGGTTTTGAATTGGTCAAAACAAGCCCTAAAAGTAGGTAGGCCCTATATAGGGAGCCTTATGGGGCCGGCCATATGGTTGCAAAAACCGAACCCCCTCCCTCTCTCATCTCTCTAGATCTCTCCCTAATCTCTCTACTTTCCCGCTTGCAACTTTGTCTTTCTCGTGTGGAGTTTCGTAGAAGGAGTAGGGTCATTCTTTGGAGGCACTTAGAGATCCGAGAGCGACGTTCTGTGCATCATGTGAGATCGAGTGAACAAGAAGGCATCATCTCCATTCATACCATCAGTTTCTTCGTGAACAATCTTCCGTCTCCATCGACAAAGAAGATAATTCTCCACGGTTAAAAGATCCGCACGAAGGTATGTATAATCTAACACGTAGATCTAGCGAGCTTTATGATTTGCATGCATGCTAGATAATCATTACGCTAGATTGCCGCTAGGGTGTTCGATTCACGTGCATACACATGCACACATATGTAGATTAGTTTCAATAAAAGTTTAAATCGTGTAACGAGCACCCTGAAGGTCTTTCGAACCGCCAAATCGTTTCCGCTGCGAGCCTCTATCATGAGATTATTCCCAACACTAAGTCGTTGTAGGTGCCATCTTTAGAAGGGAGGCATGATGGCTTGACTCTTTTGGCGAAGCATGGGCTGGTTGTAGCTACCTATTTTGGAGAGTCCCGATCTCTTATATCACACTTCCCTTGCCGGTGTGGTGGTCTTGTTCCCGTCGGGAGGTGTTCTTCTATGCTTGCGCCGGCATGTGGTACCTCTTATGGATCTGATTGTGATCCCCTTTGCTGAACCAAAAAAAGAAACATGGCTATGTACACCGGTGTCTACTCACCGTTCTGTGCATCGTGTTGGTTCCGTTTGGTCACAGACACTATGTCTGGCAATGACCATGTGGAGATACCCATACTCTATCATTCCAACAGCTTATCCTGATAGAGTGACCAACTAGGGGTATGCATCGGTTCGAAACCGACCTATATATTTAGGCAAAACTCAAACCAATCCGACCTTGGTCGGTTTTGAGGATTTTTAATCGGGTCCAAACCGAACTAAGATTGGAACCCAATCCAATCCCATCCAATTAAAGTCGGTTTGGATTGGATTGGATAGTCAGTTTAGGCTTAGGACCACGATCTTATTGAGCTCCCCCCTTCTATTAGGACTTAGTTCAAACTTAATAATAATTGTTATCAAATCATTAGGCATAAATATGATTTTTAATTGATTTTGAGTCATCCTATAGTATTGCAATGGTTGTTGGTAGCAAGGGTTTTTGAGAAGATATGGTACATTTAATAAAATATTATATGTATATACATATGTCGGTTCGTTTCGGTTTAGGTTGGTTTTGAATTTACAAATCCGTCAATCGATCCAATCATGTCGGTTTTTAAAAAACCCAATCTGATCCGATCCATTGAGTGTGTCGAAACCAATCAAAATTGGTCAGTTTGGTTTGGATCCTGCACACCCCTATGACCAACCCTAATTAGAGCTACGAACTATTTAGGTTCATAGGACCAATCCACCTAGACTCCCACTCAGATGGACCACTATGTAGCCACGACTCTATTAAGTCATGTATACAGAACATGTATAATAATGCACACCATAAAGCAATTCTAATAAAGAAACAACTCATTTATTAATCAATCATGGTTTTTACAAACCCTAGACCACATCTCACTCAATAGCTATTTCCACCTTGGTAACCACCATAGCCTCCATGATTGCCGCCGTTATAGCCACTGCGACCACCGTAGTTGCCTCCCCGTCCATAAGAAATCTATGACCTCCTGGGTAGCAACCGCCATATCCTCCCATATGGTAATTGTTGTGGGGGGAGATTACGGCAGTCATACAATCCCCCTCCAACAGTCGATTGAAGGGTAGAGCTTCGACATGTGGTGCGCTGTAGAGCGTTGAGCTGTCGCGCTAACACTATAGAGTAGAGAGAAAGAAAAAGAGAGAGAGAGAGAGAGAGAGAGAGAGAGAGAGAGGGAGGGAATTGACACAGGATGTGGTGACGAAGTTTGGTCGAAGCCTACATCTCCGTACGGTAAGACGCAACCTTTGAATCCACTATCTCTGAAGATATAGAGCTACTCTCGATAGGTCGATGAGTGCTTATACAAGTAAGTAGAGGATAAAGTTGGTTTGACTAGAGTTTGATCACCAGAAAGCTCGAAGAGCTCTAGATAATAGAAAGTGGAATTTGTCAGGTTTGCGTTTATAGAGGTTTAGGAATATTAGAGGCTTTAGTAAATATCGAGGGGGATTTACTAGGCCCCGAATAGTACCTGTGGACCCTAAGCAGGGTTGCGGGCCCATCATCGTCTCCGTTGGCCTCCAGTAGGGCTGCAAGTCCCATTGTCATCTCCGTGGGCCCCAGGCAGGGCTGCAGGTCCCACCGTCGAGATTTCGCACCTATATTTATACTCTCTCAACTAAACAGGTGCTAACATAGCCGGCTGGGACTCTATGGTGCAAAATTGCCTGTGTGTTTGCCGCACCTCTATCTGGGGTCATCCGTCGAGCCCGCTGACCCCCTGCCAAGGGCCGACCAGGTGAGTGTTTGCTGACCCAGTGTCTGGGGCCGACTGTCGAGCCCACCGACCCCCTGCCAAGGGTCGGCCAGGTAAGTGTCTATCGACCCGCTGTCTGGGACCAACCGTCGCACCCGCCAACCCCCTGCTAAGGAACGGCTATATGAGTGTCTGTCAACCCGCTGTCCGGGGCCGACCATCGCGTCCACTGACCCCTTGCCAAGGGCCGGCCGGGGTGAGTGTTTGTTTGCCAACCTATTGTTTGGGGTTGACCGTTGTGCCCGCTGATCCCTTGCCAAGGGCCGTTCGGGTGAGTGTTTGCTGACCTGCTGTCTGGGACTGACCGTCGTATTCGTTGACCCCCTACTAAGGGCCAGCCATGTGAGTGTCTGCTAACCCGTTGTTCGGGATCGACCATAGTGCCCGTCGACCCCCTACCAAGGGTCAGCCAGGTGAGTGTTGCTGTCGGCTGGCCGTAGTGCAGGCCTGACCCATCGCCGAAGAGGCCCGGTTGTCAGGGTTGGCCGGTCGGTCTGGTCCCTGGTCGGTCAGCCAGTCAGTGCCCTTGTCGGCTGTGGTCGGTCGATACTTGTGGCTATGTAGGTTGGGCTCGGCCGACACGACTGCGGCATTGTCGGCTGGGCTCTGCCGATACTGCTACGGTTATATCGGTTGGGTTTGTCCGACCACCGTCGATCGATCGCAGAATTCTCGGTCGATTGTCGAGTCACCCTGGCGGCCAACTGCATACCAATTTTGACCGATCGTTGATGCCCAATCAGTCAGCGATCGGATCGGTCGGTCGGGTCATACGGGCGCACAGGCGGGCATGCAAGCGGGTCGAGAGTGAGAGAGCAAGCGAGCGAGCGTGGGCGTATGATCGGGCGCATGCGTGCAGGCGCGGGCGCGTGGTTGGTCAAAAGGAGCGCATGGCTGGGTAGGGGGTTATACCCTAACCCGACCCGAATCCTAACATAACCCTAAACTAACTCCCCTAACCCTAACCCTAACCCTAAAGTAAACACCCCCTAACCTAACACTAAACTAAACCCTCTAACCATAACACTAAATGAAACCCCCTAACCCTAACACTAAACTAAAACCCCCTAACCCTGTTGGCCGGGCAGCGATCCTCGATCTGAGTGAGCTTTGGAGGAGGCCGGGGAATCTCCCACTTTTCTTGGAATTTATAGCGAGAGATTTCATTGAGCCTAAAAATAGTGGTCAAGGGGCCTGGGATCTCCTTTATGAAGTTAGAGAAGCCCCCTGTATTGAAGTTGGCCTCGTTGCAGGTGCAAATCCCAGTCGTTGATGTCATACTCTCGTCATGCTATGAATGGATGTCAGCGTTCGGTCTTGTTGAGCGCATCGAGGTAGTGCGGAGCACCTTGGACTTCATTTACGAGCGCCGGAGCTATATCTCTGGGCGCGTTGAGCACCGAAGCAGAGGTCACCTTGGACTTCGTCTGCGAGTACCGGAGCTGTCTCTCCGGGCTCGTCGAGCACCGAGGCGGAGGTTGCATCAGACTTCATCTATGAGCACCAGAGCTGTCTCTCCGGGCGAATCGAACACCGGGGCAGAGGTCGCCTTGAACTTTGTCTGCTAGCGCCAAAGCTGTCTCGCCGGGCACGTCGAGCACTAAGGCGGAGTTCGCCTCAGACTTTGTCTGTGAGCACCGAACTGTCTCTCTGGGTGCATTGAGTGTCGAAGCGGAGGTCGCCTTGGACTTCGTTTATGAGCGCCAAAGCTCTCTCCGGGCTTATCCAGTGAGATGGAGGTCGCCTCGGACTTCATCTGCGAGTGCCGAAGCTGTCTCTCTGGACCCATTGAGCGTCGAGGTGGAGGTCGCCTCGGACTTTGTCTACGAACGTCGGAGCTGTCTGTCCGAATGCATCGAGGGCCAAGGTGGAAGTTGCCTCGGACTTTGTTTGCGAGTACCGAAGCTGTCCGGTCACATCGAGCGCCGAGGCGAAGGTCGCCTTGGACTTTGTCTGTGAGTGTCGGAGCTGTCTCTCCAGGCACGTCGAGTGTCGAGGCGAAGGTCGCCTCAGGCTTTGTATGCGAGCGCTAAAGCTGTCTCTCCGGGTGTGTCTAGCGTCGAGGCGGAGGTCGCCTCGGACTTTATCTACGAGCGTCAAAGTTGTCTCTCTGGGTGCATTGAGCGCCAAGGCGGATGTCATCTCGGACTTCGTCTATGAGCGTCGGAGCAGTCTCTCAAGGCTCATCGAGTGCCGAGGCAGAGGTCGCCTCAGACTTCATCTGCGAGCAATGGAACTGTCTCTCCGAGCATGTTGAGCACCGAGGCGGAGGTCGACTCGAACTTTGTTGTATGCTGAGGCGGCGATGGCGTCTCAGACTTTGTATTCGAGTGCCAATGTTGTCTTCTTGGACTTTGCTGCATATCGAGGTGACAATGGCACCTCGGACTTTTGTATTTGAGTGCCAAGGCTATCTCCTTGGACTTTATTGCATATCGAGGTGACAATGGCGCCTCGAACTTTTGTATTTGAGTGTCAAGACTGTGTCCTTGGACTTTGTGTTAAAATGATATCAGAGGCGCAACGGAAGCCGGAGTCGATTCTGTGGATCGATTCGATATGCGGTATATTTTTTAAAAAAATTCATTCATATTAATCATATGCGCAAATAGTAAAACGAATATGAATCGAACCTCTATGGTCATCTACCGAAACAATTAATATATCTTTTATGCATGCATTACAATATATCTAGAGGTTAGTGGGTTATACCTTCGAGTGGGATTTAACACCGCAAAGTTTTTCTTCAAAGTTGATAAAGACAAATTCGGATTTGCACGAACAGACTTCAGTACGAAGGCCATAACTTTTCATCCCGATGTTGGATTAGATTGAAACTTGATCTGCTCGAAAGAAGACGTCAAGGCCGAGATTTTGCTTCTAGTTTGAAGTCATTTGGGCTTATGTAGTTCCCGCAATGATCGAAATAGTTCAGATTTGCCCCTTAAATCTGGGCAGCAATCACGAAAAGGATCCTCGCATAAGAGAGAGATAAATCTCTTCAGATTCACCCGATCTCATAAATAATCCCGGATCCTTGCACTCTAATCTCTGAGTGCCTCAGAGTGCAAGCGATCTCCATCAATCTCACACACACACACACTTGGAGAAGAAGATGAGAGAGAGAGAGAGATGGCAAAAAACCGGACCATAAGAATAGAGGGGGCGGTTATTCTTCGGAAATCTAAGAAGGAGGCACTATTTCAGATCTGAAATTCGTGACCCTCACTCTCTCTAACCATTTAAAACCATTCCCCTCTCTCGTTCTATATCTCTTTACTCTCAAATTTAATGTCCCTTTATTATTAGTTGCCATATTAAAATTTTGCAATTAAAGGGAATAGATTTAATCCTTTTAAATCTGAATTATCCCTTTAATTACGAGATGATGGTCATGCAACCTAACCCTAGTGAGGGGGGTAGCCAAGCTAGGGCATGTGGGATATTTTGAAATGACCAAAATGCCCTCGGTATTTAGTGGCCGTTCAACTCATGTGGGAGTATGCATGACCCATCTTCGTGCATGATAATGCACCCTAAAACTTAGGGCACCTCATCCGCAATAAGTCAACACACAGTGGGATGCTAAATAGTATTTTTACTATTTACTGGGGTGCCCTCAGTAAAAGGTGGGGTGCCCTATAGTAAAAAATCACTAAACTCTCTTTCCATGTTCTAGTGAACCATGCACACACGGAATAGACTCCTCATGGTATAATGACAACATCGTGTGTCCCTACACTTCTCTGGGGTGCCCCCTAGTAAACACTCTTATTCCTGTGCAACCACCATGATCTAGTGCGATGCACTCACGGAACACAAGACGATTATGACATTTTTTATTCAACTCATAATATGCCGTGAGACAAGGAGAAAGTAAAGATCCATAACGATCCTGGATAGGATGGAACTTTCAAGGCCTAGGATTCATGGCTTTCAACCGAACCTAATCGACACACTACCCAAGTGTTCCTGTCAATCCTCTGGGTCCTGGTTAACCTATGTGGCCACCCAGAGTGTGACGCAGGCTGCACTCCAATTCTCCCAAACTTACTAAGCTCTCTCGCATACCCCTGCACTTTGCTTAGTATTGGTAATACGATGTCCCTCTACTTAGTGCGCCATGAGTCAACTCGAGTGGTGGAGAGCACCGTCAGACTCGAGTGACCATATGACTAGAGTCCTTTCAAGTTGACTATCATATCGCACCACCGATCGCTTTGGCCAAGCAACCGGATCCGGTCAATAGCTCAACTACTGGCCACCAGGACTGGGTTTAGTGCGGTATATGTCAGACTAAGGAACATACCTCCCAGTAAGGATGTGGATAACCTGTAGGAGTGGCATGCCGATGCAACGCCAGCCCGGTAACCCAAGCGCACCATAGTATTGGGTTATGGTTAGATCCCTCACACGTTGGTGAACCAAAGTTACACGCAACGGGTTAGTCCATCGGCCATGGTTCCTCAGTGTTTATGATCGATTACCCTAAGCATAAACACAGTTATGCGCACCAGTATCTGCTCACGATCTGTGCACCGTATTGGTTCCGTTCGGCCACAGATACTATGCCTGACAATGACTATAGTGGAGATTCTTATGCTCTGTCATTCCAACAGGTTATCCTGATAGGGCGACCAACCCTAATCAGAGCTGCGAGAGATTTAGGATCATATGATCGATCCACTGAGTCTCCCACTCAGATAAACTACTATATAGCCATGGTTTCTTAAGTTTTGTAAACAGAACACATATATTAATACATACCTTTATACAATCCTAAATAAACTATTAATCATATACAGCCAAACCAAGGTTTTACGAGCTGTTGACCATATCAAACCTAATACTTTATTGCATACCGAGGCAGTAATGGTGCCTCAAACTTTGTATTCGAGTGCCAAGGTTGTCTTCTTGGACTTTGCTGTATGTCGAGGCAACGATGGTGCCTCAAAGTTTTGTTTCGAGTACCAAGGCTGTCTCCTTGGACTTTATTGCTTGTCGAGGCAGCGATGGAGCCTCAGACTTTGTATTCGGTGCCAAGACTATCTCCTTGGACTTTACTGCATGCCGAGGAGTTGATGGTGCCTCAGACTTTTATATTCGAGTGCCAAGGCTGTCTCCTTGGACTTTGTTGTATGCTGAGGCGGCGATGGTACCTCGGACTTTGTATTCGAGTGCCAAGGTTGTCTCCTTGGACTTTGTTATATACCAAGGCGGTGATAATATCTCGGACTTTTGTATTTGAGTACCAAGGCTGTCTCCTTGAACTTTGTTGTATGCCGAGACGGCGATAGTGTCTCATACTTTGTATTCGAGTGCCAGTTGATCGTGGGGAGACCCAGTGCGATTAATCTATCCTTGTCTTCGGTTAGTCAAGGCAAAACTCTTACCAATCCAATTAGTTGCGGGGTACGTAGCAAGTGTCTTCGAACGCTGGCTGATCGTGGGGAGACCCTGTGCGATCATACCAGCAAAGGGGCACAAAGCTTGTACCTTTGTGTTGCTAGCTGATCGTGGAAAGACCCTGTGTGATCAAACTAGTCTTATCTTCGGTTGGTCTAGGAAAGGCTCTTACCGATCCAACTGATTGCAGGGCACAAAGCAGGTGCCTTTAGGCATTGGTTGATCATGGGGAAATCCTGTGCGATCAAACCAGCGAAGGGACACGGAGCTCATACCTTTGTGTTTGCTAGTTGATCGTTTGTATTTGCTAGTTGATCGTGGGGAGACCCTGTGCGATCAAACTAGTCTTGTTTTCGGTTGGTCGAGATAAGGTTCTTACCAATCCAACCGATTGTGGGACACGAAGCAGGTGACTTTAGACATTGGTTGATCATAGGGAGACCCTGTGCAATCAAACCAACAAGGAGACACAAAGCTCGTACCTTTGTGTTTGCTAGCTGATCATGGGAAAACCCAGTGCGATCAAACTAGTATTGTCTTTGGTTGGTCAAGGCAAGGTTTTTATCGACCCAACTGGTTAGCAGGGCATGAAGCAAGTGCCTTTAGACGTTGGTTGATCGTGGGGAGACCCTGTGTGCTCAAACCGTGAAGGGACACAGAGTTTGTACCCTTATGTTTGCTAGCTGATCGTAGGGAGACCCTGTGCGATCAAATTAGTTTTGTCTTCGGTTGGTCGAGGCAAGGCTTTTATTGACCCAATCGGTTGCGGGGCACGAAGCATATGCCTTTAGACGTTGATTGATAGTGGGGAGACCCTGTGCGATCAAACCAACGAGGGGACACGGAGCTTGTACCTTTGTGTTTACTAGTTGATTGTGGGGAGATCCTGTGCGATTAAACTATCCTTATCGACCCAACCGGTTGTGGGATACGAAACAGGTGCCTTTAGATGTTGGTTGATCGTGAGGAGACCCTGTGCGATCAAACCAGCGAGGGGACACGGAGCTCGTACCTCTGTATTTTCTAGCTGATTATGGAGAGATCCTGTGCGATTTAAACTATCCTTATCTTCGGTTGGTCGAGACAAGGCTCTTACCGACCAAACCGTTTACAAGGCATGAAGCAAGTGCCTTTACGCTTGATAGTGGCAAAGTACTGGTTGATCAAGAGTTTGAGAATGACTTACATACGGAAGCTGATCAGTTGTCATTTTATCGATAACTCAGAAGATGTTACATTATGGAATTCAGATGAGTGATATTCTTAGTTATTGACAATCCATGGTGTTCTACTCTAATCGGTTGATATGATGCTTCCTTTTTAGCTGACGCTGTTGGTTGTCGGAACCATGGACTCTACAAGCTTCTTTCTCCTTGGTTGTAGAGGGGGGGTCCTGAAAGGATCCCTGTCCTTCTTTGAACTCTTGGAGATATCCTTCATACCAAAGGTCTTCCAAGTGATGCTAGAGATACTTGTATTTCACTGTTGGGTGTCAGTGGCATCGATTTAAGTCGCAATAGACTGATTTGTTTATCGTGTGCTTTGAATCCGGCTGAAGAGGGTTTGGCCATTTGAGGAAGTCTTCATACTAGATTTGCTTACGGATGATGTCTATGAGCATATTCCAATCGGTGAAGTCGATCATCAGAGGATTAGTGGGTCTATTGCATGCCCGCTTTGGCCTTTTAGAGAATCTGTCTCCCTTAGTCTGAGCATTTTGAGCTCGAGCTATCGGTCGTGCTGGCTCCTTGTCTAAAGGATGCTTTTTGAAGTCATGCCCCTTGCTCATGATTTGATCATCCTCTACCTTGATCTCCTATTGGATCTGATCGAATAGCACTCTAAGAGAGGCAGGTGGATTGCGAATGAGATTGTCGTAGATATAGATATCATAGCGTAAGGCATTCTGGAACTCTAACATGATCGCTTCGTCATCGAGGTAGCGTCCGGAGAGCACAGCGTACTCGTTCCAAAACCTCCAGGTGAACTCATGAAGGGCTTTATGCGATCCCATGCGAAGTCGATAGGGCAATCTAGTTTCTTATCTGGCTTGAGGTTCAGTTTATAGTGTTGAACGAAGAGATTTGCCAGATCCTCAAACCAACTCACAGAGCCCGTCTAGAGGTGGTAATACCAGTCGAGCGACATGTCAACCAAGCTGCCTGCAAAGGTGCGGCACAGAACTTGGTTATCATAGTCGTATGATGTCAACGCCTGCTTGAAGGCGAGGACGTGTAATGTTGGGTCTCCCATTAGATAGTTAAACTTAGGGAGAATAGGAGTTCTCCAACTTTGAGGAAAGGGGCTCGGAGAATTTGCTGGTGAAGCGGCCGTTCAGAGGCGTGGTTGTTCTGACGATCACCTCATTGGTCTGAAAGGCGTCTCGGAAGGAGATGAGGCAGTGAGGGCTTCAGAGTCACTCTCGTCATTCGATGCTCTACGAGATCTCGATCATTGCTACGATATAGTTAGACTCTAGGCTGGCAACCATCATTCCAAGTATCCCTCATGATGCAGGGATCGGAGGATGACCTAGAACTGAGTGTCACAGGACGTTGAACAAACTCATCGAGACACTCTTAGATTTGTCGGTCTAGGATGAAAGGGTGAGGGTCCTCTCAATAGGGGTTTGAAGAATCATCACGGGGTATCGACGACGGATCATCAAAAAGGAGCAGGAGATGGGTTGACTGACTAGCGGATATCTGCTCCGTCATTGATGCCGACGACTGATCATAGGAGATTGACTCCTACCTTGATAGCAATCCGTCAGAGGGAGTCTCTTTCTGTCATGAGATCAACCTTCTGCTTGATGAGGGTGAGTAGCTAGAAGGCGTCCGCTGAAACTTGATATTTCGCCTAAGGATCTGCGACAGGTGAGGTATGATTTTTCCTTGGACGTTGAGTAGTTGCATCGGTAGGCTGAGGAGATTACCGAGATTGAATCTGAACGGCACGATCAATCGATCGATGACTTCTCAAATCTATAGCGGGTTTCTGTTCCGGGGTTGACTTGTTGCAAACCTATGACTCATTGAGTGGGTCGTAGGACACAAAACATCTTGATACAGATTGCTTCCCTTCGACTAATCCATGGGTCGTGTCTTTGCCATTCTGGTATAGCGATGGAGATAAACGGATTACTTGGGCAATCAATGGTTGCTGCTTGATCGAAGGAGCTAGGAAGCTCAGAGGTCGTAAGTCAATAGGGAAGGATCCCACAGACGGTGCCAAATTATAGGAGAATATTATGGCCGTTGTATGATCCCCCTCCAACAGTCGATTAAAGGGTAGAGCTTCAAGATATGGTGTGTTGTAGAGCGCTGAGCTGTCATGCTAGCTAATACTGTAAAGTAGAGAGAGAGAAAGGGAATTAACACAGGATATGATGACAAAGTTTAGCCAAAGCCTACATCTCAGTGCGCTAAGACGCAACCTTTGAATCCATTATTTCTAAAAAAGTAGAGCTACTCTCGACAGGACGAGGAGTGCTTATACAAGTAGGTAGAGGATGTAGTTGATTTAACTAAAGTCTGATCACCATAAATATGATGACCAAGGTCCAATAGCCAAGTGCCAAAAGTTAAGAGCCAAGACTTTTGAGGCTGTGATGCCAAGATGGATGAGGTGAGGTGAGGTGTACAAGGCCACGAGTTAGCCCCACATTCCCTGGAGAGAAAGAAATCCTGAGCACTTATCTAATTTCCCCTCCTAACCATAGAAGACGTGTTTTAAAACCGTGCGCCGCTACATATTTCGTAAGAACTCCGTAGTTAAGAGTGCTCAAGCGAGAGTAGTACTAGGATGGTGACCTCCCTTGAAAGTTCTCATGCAGTCACGGGCAAAGTGGACAAAATCTTGTGTGTTTGGGACGGATGTTACAAAATGGTATCATAGTCGGTTCTTCTCGGGATGGGGGGTCTAACCCTACATATGGACGTGTAGCCCTTAAGGGGGGTGGATTGTGATAACCAAGAGCCAAGACTCCTGAGGCTGTGATGCCAAGATGGATGAGGTGAGGTAAGGTGAGGTGTACAAGGCCATGAGTTAGCCCCACATCGCTTGGAGAGAAGGAGATCCTAAGTTACTTATATAATTCCCCCTCTCAAACATAGAAGACGTGTTTTAAAACCGTACACCGTTACGGATTTCATAAGAACTCCATAGTTAAGCATGCTTGGGCGAGGGCAGTACTAGGATTGGTGACCTCCCTGGGAAGTTCTCGTGCGAGCACGGGCAAAGCGGACAATATCTTCTGTGTTTAGGGATGATGTTATATAAATTCCCCCGGATATTTGCCAAAACCATCGATATTCCTAAACCTCTATAAATAGCAGATTCGATAAATATTTCAAGATCGGGGATCAGAAATTCATACCAAATTCCACTTTCTGTTTTTCAAATCTTCTCGAGCTTTAATGTAACATCTGCCCCAAACACACAAGATACTGTCCGCTTTGCCTGTGCTCGCACGAGAACTTCCTAGGGAGGTCACCCATCCTACAACTCTCGCCCAAGCATGCTTAACTATGGAGTTCTTACGAAATCCTTAGCGGGGCACGATTTTAAAATGCGTCTTCTATATTTGGGAGGGAGAAATTATACCTCACCTCACCTCATCCATCTTGGTATCACAGCCTCAGGAGTCTTGGGTCTTGGATATTGGCTCTTGGTCATCACAATCCACCCCCCCTTAAGGGCTATACGTCCATATGTACGGTTAGAACTCCCATCCCGAGGAGAACCGGCTCTGATACCATTTTATAACATTCGCCCCAAACACACAAGGTTTTGTCCGTTTTCTCATGCCCGCACGAGAACTTTCGAGGGAGGTCACCCATCATAGTACTACTCTCACCCGAGCACGCTTAACTATGGAGTTCTTACGAAATCCGTAGTGGCGCACGATTTTAAAACACGTCTTCTATGTTTGGGAGGAAAAATTATATAATTAGCTCAGGATCTCCTTCTCTCCAGGTAATATGGGGCTAACTCATGGCCTTGGATACCTCACCTCACCTTATCCATCTTAGCATCACAGCCTCAGGAGTCTTGGCTCTTGGCTATTGGCCTATTGGATCTTGATCTTCACAATAAACCCCCCTTAAGGGCTACACGTCCACATATAGAGTTAGACCCCCCCCCCATTATGAGGAGAATCGGCTCTTGGCTATTGGCCTATTGGTACTACTCTCTCCTGAGCATGCTTAACTACGGAGTTCTTACAAAATCCGTAGCGATTGTGACGACCAAGAGCCAATAGCCAAGACTCCTGAGGCTGGTGATGCCAAGATGGATAAGGTGAGGTGAGGTGTACAAGGCCACAAGTTAGCCCCACATCTCCTGGAGAGAAGGAGATTCTGAGCTACTTAGATAATTTTTCATCCCAAATATAGAAGACGTGTTTTAAAATTGTGCGCTGCTACGAATTTCGTAAGAACTCCATAGTTCTCGTGCGGGCATGGGCAAAGCGGACAATATCTTGTGCATTTGAAGCTAATGTTACAAAATGATATCAAAGCCGGTTCTCCTTGGGATGGGGGGGTCTAACCCTATACGAGGAGGACATGCAGCCCTTAAGGGGGTGGATTGTAACGACCAAGATCCAATAGGCAAGAGCCAAAACTCCTAAGGCTGGTGATGCCAAGATGGATGATATGAAGTAAGGTGAGGTGTACAAGGCCACGAGTTAACCCCATATTGCCTGGAGAGAAAGAGATTTTGAGCTACTTATATAATTTTCCATCCCAAACATAGAAAACACGTTTTAAAACCAAACACTGTTACAGATTTCATAAAGAACTCCGTAGCGATGCACGGTTTTAAAACGTGTCTTCTATGTTTGGGAGGGAAAATTATATAAGTAGCTCAGAATCTTTTTCTCTCCAGGGAATGTGGTGTTAACTCGTAATCTTATACACCTCACCTCATCCATCTCACCTCACCTCATCTATCTTGGCATCACAGCCTCAGGAGTCTTGGCTCTTGGCTCTTGGCACTTGACTATTGGATCTTGGTCGTCACAATAATTATGACAACCAAGAGCCAATAACCAAGAGCCAAGACTCCTGAGGCTGTGATGCCAAGATAGATAAGGTGAGGTGAGGTGAGGTATACAAGGCTATGAGTTAGCCCCATATCGCCTGAAGAGAAGGAGATCCTGAGCTACTTATCTAATTCTCCCTCCCAACAATAGAAGACGTGTTTTAAAACCATGTGCCACTACAGATTTCGTAAGAACTCTGTAGTTAAAGCGTGCTCAGGCGAGAGTAATATTGGAATTGGATCCTGTTATCAGAGTCGCAGCGGAAGTAAAAGATAGATCCAAAGATCATACGGTGTATATTTCGTTACAATTAATTCTATAAAACAATCTACATGCAAATCTATGATCTTAGCATATGTACGGATATCTTAAAGGCATACAACGATCTACGGAAGACATGCATGCATCTAGTTAGGTGTTTATAATCATCATACCTTGTGTATCTATAATCTGAAGAGAACGAAACGATGATAAACCACACTTGAATTGCAAGGGAAGCAGTCGGATAGCACCTTGTCCTTTGCGAATTGAGGAATCCTCAAAATCCTATCTCTGAGTGCAAGGACTACGAGCCGACGGAGGAATTCGTTGCGAAAACGATGGCTAGCCGTGATATCTCCTCCTTCTCTTTCTCTCTTCTTCCTTCTCCTTCCTTTCTCCTTCTTCTTCCTTCTTCTTCCTCTTTCTTCCTTGGCCAAAACCTTAGAGAGAGAGAGGGAGAGGGGGTTTAGATTTTTGGAGAGGGGAGAGGCTAGGGCCGGCCCCTCCCTCTCTATTCCTCTTATAGGGTCGGCCTTCTAGTGCTACAAGCAAGCTAGGGCCGGCCCCTAGTAGATAGGGATGAGAGGGGGCAATTTTTAGGGTTTCCACAAGCCTATCGTGAAGCCTGGATGAAAACGCCCTTCACCAAAAGTGAAAAACTGAAATAGAGATTGAGTAAGGTACGCTACTCGGAATCGAGTTCCATCAGCGCCTATAAGCTCTTAGAATTATTTTGCTCATTCTGAGATCCATATTCAATATGTTCTGAGCCATATTTCAGTATTTACCAAAAAACCCCTATAGGCCCTAACACATGTGAATTAGGTTCTTAGGCTCCGGGCTTGGGCTCCATCGCGCTACTTCGCATCCAACGTATCCAACCAGGTCGGGGAACAATTCCTATACGCAACGACAGGGTGGAACCTTCAGGGTTCGGGATCTCTAGCTCCAACCGGATCCCTGATTAACTGTTTCGGTGGCACACCGAAAGTTCCGTTAATCAGCCCTAATCTGATTAACCCGCATAGCCACCTAGAGTGCGACACGAGTTGAACTCTAGTGATCCTAAACTTATGCTACTCCCTCGTAATCCTGTTCTCTACTATACTTTGATAATCCTTAGTCTCTTCTATTATTGGTGCCATGATACGACTCGGGCGGTGGGGAGCACCGTCAGATCCCGATCGATCATTTGACTAGGAATCGATGACTTGTCATCTATAACACCACACACCTTCCGGTGCTATGCCTAGCATCCGGAACATCGTCAGTCATACTGACAACCACCAGGCCTGGGTTAACTGTGTGGACAAATTGACTCATCAAAACACACCCATCCAACACTGGACGTCGGATAACCTGTAAAGATTACATGTCAGCCGGGTAACCCAACGTACCGTGGTATTGGACTATGGAAGGTCCACACACGTTGGCACATCAAAGCACCACACAACTGGTTGGCCCAGTGTACATGGTTCCTCAGGGTTAAGGACAGATTATCTATAGTAGTAAGACGGTTTATGCACCAGTGTCTGAATCACTGAACTGTGCAAGTCCCGGATAATGTAGTATTTCCGCTCGATATGCTTACTCTTCTGGTGATATCTTGGCTCCTTGAATTGTGCTACCGCTCCATTATTGTCGCAGTAAAGGACAATCGGATCTTGAGCTTCTAGTACACATCCTAAGTCCGTGAGGAACTTCTTGAGCCACACCGCCTCCTTGGCTGCTTCACACGTCGCAACATACTCAGCCTCTGTCGTCGAATCCGTGATGCATCTTTGCTTCACGCTCCTCCAACTGACAGTTCCTCCTCCCAATAAAAACACAAACCCTGACGTCGATATCCTGGATTCCGGATCTGATGCAAAGTCAGAATCCGTATACCCAATCGATATCAGTTCCTGTGAAGAGTAAACTAACTCATAATCTCTCGTCCTACGGAGATACTTGAGTATACTTTTCATAGCAGTCCATTGCTCTAGACCCGGATTTGACTGATACCTGCCCATCATGCCTACTGTATAGTATATATCTGATCTCGTGCACTGCATAGCATACATCAGACTCCCTACAGCCGAAGCATAAGGTATCTTCTGCATCTCTGCCCTCTCCTCAGGAGTCTTAGGACCCTGATCCTAGGATAATTTTATTTTATGTCTGAATGGAACCAGTCCCTTCTTGGAGTTGTGCATTCTGAATCTGACCAAGATAGTATCTATGTAGGCTGACTGTGACAGTGAGAGAGTCTTGTTCTGGAGATCTCGAGTTACCTTGATCCCCAGAATATAACTCGCTTCACCCAGGTCTTTCATGTCAAATTAAGAGAATAACCATACCTTCACTGTAGATAACGTTCCAACATCGTTTCCAATGAGCAGGATATCGTCCACGTAAAGTACCAGAAAAACTATTGTAGTCTTATCGCTCCTTTTATAAACACATAGTTCATCCATGTTTCTGTTCAAATCCATAAGACTGGATAGCCTGATCAAAAAGTATGTTCCAACTTCTGGATGTTTGCTTCAGTCCATAAATGGACCTTTGCAACTTGCATACCAGACTTTCCTGACCTTTTGCGACAAAGCCTGGAGGCTGGAACATATAGATGTCTTCTTCCAAATCCTGTTGAGGAATGCGGTCTTGACGTCCATTTACCAGATCTCCCAATCATAATGGACTGCAATGGACAAGAGGATCCGGATTGACTTAAGCATAGCCACTAGCGAAAAGCTTTCGTCATAGTCGATCCCTTCTCGCTAGGTATAACCCTTAGTGACTACTCTAGCTTTGTAAGTCTCAACGGTAATATCCGGATCTCTTTTTCTTTTGTACACCCACTTACACCCAATAGGTTTAATATTGTAAGGCGGTGTTACAAGTGTCCAGACCGAGTTTTGGGACATCGATATCAGTTCTGCCTCCATGGCTTTCTGCCATACTGCATGGTCAGAGGATATCATTGCTTCGTCATAGTTCAGAGGATCATCCTCCTGAAACTCTGGATCTACCATGAAGGCTTCTTCAATGTATCTATCAGGAGCACTTGTGGTCCTTCCACTGCGACGAGCCTGTGGTGGTTCCATAGGAGTCGATTCTACAGTATCGTTTATTTTAGTGGTATCGGCTCCCACTATATTTTTTGTCTACGTACTCCCATCAGTACC
Source organism: Chamaelirium japonicum (assembly GCA_947650365.1). NCBI lineage: Eukaryota > Viridiplantae > Streptophyta > Magnoliopsida > Liliales > Melanthiaceae > Chamaelirium > Chamaelirium japonicum. The sequence goes on along the minus strand of OX393557.1, from coordinate 3,178,141 downwards.
AAGCAATTCTTCAATAACTACTTTACTGGTGGGCTTATGGTCTATTAAATAATCCTGCTCCAAGAATACGATGTTCGTTGAGATGATAACCTTTCTATCCTCAGGATCATAAAATAAATCACCCTTTATCCCTTTTGGATACCCAACAAACAGACATACCTTAGTCTTTGACTCTATCTTATCTCGTTTGTCCTTCCGCATATGTACTGGAAAACCCCAAATCCTAAAGTGCTGTAGGCTTGGCTTTCGCTTCAACCACAACTCCTAAGGAGTTAGAGGTACTGATTTTGATGGAACAAAGTTCAAAGTATATGCTCCCGTCTCTAGGGCATATCCCCAAAAACTAGATGGCAATATTGCATAACTCATTATAGTCCGAACCATGTCTAACAAAGTTCGGTTACTCCTCTCAGATACACTGTTTTGTTGCGGTGTCCCTGGTGCAGTCAACTGGGATACGATCCCATGCTCACGCAGGTACCCAATAAATTCATCCGATAGGTATTTACCTTCTCGATCCGATCGAAGAGACTTGATACTTTTATCCGTCTGTTTTTCTGCTTCAACTCTGAACTCCTTGAACTTATCAAAGGATTCAGACTTCCGCCGCATTAGGTATATGTATCCAAACATCGAGTGATCATCCGTGAAGGTGATAATATACTCGAAGCCTCCTATGGCACGGACACTTCTGGGCCCATATACATTAGTGTGTACCAACTCTAATACCTCCTGAGATCTGCTACCTTTGGCTCGGAAAGATCTTTTAGTCATCTTGCCTTCCAGGCAAGACTCACACGTTGGTAGGCTTTCTGAAATATCTGGACTTAAAAGTCCTACCTTAACCAACCTGTGAATCCTGTCTGAGGCTATGTGTCCAAGCCTTAGATGCCAAAGGAGTATTGGATTATCTGAGGGATTTTTTTTTTTAGATAAATTAACTACACAGGCTTCAGTTATGTTATCCTGCTTATGATTGGAGGTAATTACATAGAGACCATTATGTGCCTTTCCCTTACAAACAAAGGAACCATTCAATTTAATTGACATACCAGAAGCATCAAATAAAACTGAAAAACCTTTATTATTCAATAATGAAACAGAAATTAAATTTTGTCTCAAGGATGGTACATAAAGTATGTCTCTAAGTAATAAACTTCTTCCATCAAGAAACTGCAAGACGACATCTCCAACTGCTTCAGCCTCTGCCACGGTCTCAGTTCACATGCTTAGTATTATCTTCCCATCACCCAGTTTTCTTATCTCCTTGAACCCCTGCAAATTATTGTAAGCATGGTTAGTGGAACCAGAATCCACAATCCATGAAACTGGAGAACAACTGGATACTACAAAGGATTCCACAATGTGGATTTGAGATATACCTGTCTCAACCTTCTTGGGAGTCGCACGACAGTCGCGCATCCAATGCCCCTTCTTACTGCATCAGAAATATTTTCCTTTGGGCTTCGCCGGACCATCCAGCTTAGGTACCTGCGACTGCACCTGGTCCATCTTCACGGGCTTCTTAGACTTTCTTTTTTGAAACTTGCCTTTGGCTTTCAGAAAAGACTTCCGCTCTATGTTCAGGGATTGGACTCCTGCCTTCATCCCGTCCTCTGTCGCCTGGAGTGCCGCTTGGAGCTCTATGTTAGATATCTCCAACCGATTAAGGTTAAGTTGGTAACAAAGCCTTTAAACGCTCCTGACAGAGACGCGAGAAAAATGTCGATCTAGATCTCTGCATCCAAGATAATATCGAAGGAACCAAGCTCATTCACATAGCCAAACAATTTCAACATATGATCCCGAACTAAAGTCCCCTCTGCCATCTTTGTGGACACCAATTTCTTGATGGTCAGGTAACGAGTTACCCGACTACGACCCTCAAACATTTCTTTTAAATAGAGCATCATGTCTGAAGCGAAGGCCATGTCTTCGACTTACTTCTGAAGGACGGTCTGCAAGGATGCCACTATGTAGCACTTGCACATCTTATCAGCATCTAGTCAGTCTTTCCATTCCTTTAACTGAGCCTCAGTAGCACTTGGTCCCGGCATGGCCGGTTGAGGGATGCTTAGGGCAATTGTGTATTTGCCAACCCTTAGGAAGAGCATCTGGTTACGCTTCCAGTACTCATAGTTTGGTCCCGTAAGTTTGTTATCATTAAGGATGGAGGCAAGGGGGTTGAGCTTCGTTATGATTTCTGTAAATAATGGTTTAAAGCCAAAATTAGGTTCTACCACAATCTATTTTATGGGATTTAAAAATAGATAATATTTACTCCAGCTGCTATGTCTTCACTACCTCAAGTGGAGACATCCAGGAATCTAAATTCCCTAGGCTCGAGCACTGAGACTATAGGCCTTGAATTGGAGACAGTATCTCGGTGAAAGCATGCAACCGCTTCTGCCAACGGGGTTTTTATGACCCAGTCTTCATCAAAATTACCTATAAAAATTGAAAGACCTCCCAGTCTCCTTTTGGCCAGCTTTATGTGACCCGCGTGCGCAGCAACGGTGACTTCACACAAGCTTTCAGATACTTCCCACAAATCTAGGTGGTGTCGACAGGGGGTTCATAGGCTACCATGGTGCAGGAAAAAACTATCACCCACTGCCACCGGCATCCTCCATGTCCCGAAGGAAACCACTAGGCGAACCAGTATGGAAGAAAACACAGCTCTCATCCGGTGGAAATATCGAACTGCGTACCTCCCACCCAGGCCCTTAGCCGGTTGATTGTGGAGGCCAGGGGCTCCCCTTTGGAGGGAACCTCTTACACATCCCTTCTTTATGAAGTTTATATATATCTAGAAAGGTCACGACCTTCTAGACTTAGGCCCTGGTTTACCGTGCTCCCACTAGGATTACAAACATTCCCACAAAGCATTAGTATCCTTGGAAAATATCATAGTCCCTACCTCGAATACTCAGCTTTCGTCTTTCTTGTAAGGATCACATTATATAGATTCCAAGGATCTCGATACCTCACTAGTTTGCGTATAATCCTAAGATCTGGAGACTAGCCTAAGGTCAACGTGGAAAGGACTCCCACTAGAATGACGACTCATTCATAATTTGATGCCTGATGTCATAATAGACCTCATCTCATTATAGGTTTCGATGCTAACCAAATAGGGACATCCGACAATCTCTGTCGGACCTCAACCTAATGGTGGCATAACCAAATCGTGATGAGTTCACACTACCATCAAATGTCAACTAGAAATGAGTATCACTTAGTAGAATCCTAACCTAACTTGGTCGCTAGGACCATGTGGGGAAAAGGCATCCCATGAGGGTTATCATACTTCTTATGGAGTTATTAGTTATCTCTAAACAAATCTAACACTGCGTCTATCTCGGTGTACAGTACTTGGCTACCTGAACTACCACGAGGGCGGTTACCACCTTTCCTTTTAGCTAACCACCGGATTCACACGTGTTATAACCATATAGAGACACCGATGTATCCATAAGCTTAGTACTAACCCTAAGCCTGATCTAGAGACTAACTCACAAGCAAGATAGATAATTAAATTATCATCGGGGTTCTCTAAACTCTAAGAAAGAGAACAATAGAAAAACATCCAAACTGAATCAAGTCCAGGGTCCGACCCTGAACCTGAATAGCATAGCCAAGATATCATGTTATTCTATTCTGCATGATCTCCGACGATGATCCCGATCATCGCCAACGTGTACGCTTTCGCCGGGTCTTTGCACTCTATGGTATCGCTTGCCCGAACAGTGGATGTAGCATCATCTTCTTCTTCCTGTGACCAAAAAACTAACACGCTCCGAGCAAGTGCTCGTTCGTGTACAATTTTGCTAGAAAGAAAAAGAAACAATCCTAGAAAACCTGGCCTGGGAACCGAGGATGGTCAACCTCCAGCCCCTCCCATCTAGAGCCTTAAAATCCCCAAGCACAATAATAATCAATGCAAAATTAAATCCGGGGTTCGACCCCCAGAGGCATGCAATCACAAATTACTATTCAGCGTGGTACCTGCAAAAAGATGATACATAGCACAATCCATATGCATGATCTATGTCGAACCCTGACGAAAACATATGCCATCATATATTCACATGATGTTTTCACGAATTCATGCATGAAACACACACCAAAGCATGCTCTGATACCAATTGTTAAAATTGGATCCTGTTATCAGAGTCGCAGTGGAAGTAAAAGATAGATCCGAAGATCATATGGTGTATGTTTCATTACAATTAATTCTACAAAGCAATCTATATACAAATCTATGATCTTAGAATATGTGCGGACACCTTAGAGGCATACTACGATCTACGGAAGACATGCATGCATCTAGTTAGGTATTTAGAATTATCATACCTTGTGGATCTATGATCCAGAGAGAACGGAACGAAGATGAACCGCACTTGAATCACAAGGGAAGCTGTCGGATAGCACCTTGTCCTTTCCGAATTGAGGAATCCTCGAAGTCCTATATCTGAGTGCAAGGACTACGAGCCGACGGAGGAATTCCTTGCGAAGACGATGGCTAGCAGTGAGATCTCCTCCTTCTCTTTCTTTCTTCTTCCTTCTCCTTCCTTCCTCCTTCTTCTTCCTTCTTCTTCCTCTTTCTTCCTTGGCTGAAACCTCAGAGAGGGAGAGAGGGAGAGGGGGTTCGGATTTTTGGAGAGGGGAGAGGCTAGGGTCGGCCCCTCCCTCTCTATTCCTCTTATAGGGACGGCCTCCTAGTGCTACAAGCAAGATAGGGCCGGCCCCTAGTAGATAGGGATGAGAGGGGGTGATTTTTAGGGTTTCCACAAGCCTATCGTGAATCCTGGACAAAAACGCCCTTCACGAAAAGTAAAAAACTGAAAGAGAGATTGAGTGAGGTGCGCTACTCGGAATCGAGTTCCGTCAGCGCCTATGAGCTCCTGGAATTATTCCGCTCATTCTGAAATCCATATTCAATATGTTCTGAGCCATATTTCAATATTTATCAAAATACCCCTATGGCCCCTAACACATGTGAATTAGGTTCTTAGGCTCCGGGCTTGCGCTCCATCGCGCTACTTTGCATCCAACGTATCTAACCATGTCAGGGAACAATTCCTATACACAACGACAGGGTGGAACCTTCAGGGTTCGGGATCTCTAGCTCTAACCGGATCCCTGATTAATTGTTCTGGTGATACATCGAAAAATCCGTTAATCAGCCCTAATCCGATTAACCCGCGTAGCCACCCAGAGTGCGACACGAGTTGAACTCTAGTGATCCTGAACTTATGTTACTCCCTCGTAACCCTGTTCTCTACTATACTCTAATAATCCTTGGTCCCTCCTATTACCGGTGCCATGATACGACTCAGGCGATGGGGAGCACCGTCAGATCCCGATCGATCATCTGATTAGGAATCAGTGACTTGTCATCTATAACACTACATACCTTCCGGTGCTATGCCTAGCATCCGGAACATCGTCAGTCCTACTGACAACCACCAGGCCTGGGTTAACTGTGTGGACAAATTGACTCATCAAAATGCACCCATCCAACACTGGACGTCGGATAACCTGTAAAGATTATATATCACTCAAGCGCTAGCCAGGTAACCCAACTTACTGTGGTATTGGACTATGGAAGGTCCGCACACGTTGGCACATCAAAGCACCACACAACTGGTTGGCCCAGTGTACATGGTCCCTCAGGGTTAAGGACATATTATTTATAGTAGTAAGACGGTTTATGCACCAGTGTCTGAATCACTGAACTGTGCACCGTCTTGGTTCCTGTTCAATACGATCATCGTGCTTGGTCAGGTGAATGGGAATCCCACGTTCCTATGGTGGAGACTTCACCATATCCTCTACTTGACAATAGCTTGTTCTTGGTGAAGCGACCGGTATCACATAAGCTGTGAACTAGTTCTAGGTTTACACACAACTGGTCCACTGAGTCTCCCAAGCATGGATCCACCATGCGCCTCAGTGGCTTACTGTGCTCCCTAGGGTCCTTTGTTATATGTGTATTAACATATACCAAAGTAATATTCTAATTAAAGTAATAACCAAAGTCATCTTTATTAATGTTAATACAGAAAATCCACGCTCATGACATACGAGCTACAACAAGTAATACTATAATGGGTGACCTTCCTGGGAAGTTCTCATACGGGCACGGGCAAAGCAGACAAAATCTTATGTATTTGGGGTGGATGTTACAATTTACCAAGCCCCGGATAGTAGCTGTGGGCCCTAAACAAGGCTGTGTTTCTCACCATCGTCTCTGTGGGCCCAGGGTAGGGCTACGGGTCTTACCGTCATCTCCGTGGGCCCAGGTAAGGCTACGGGTCCCACCGTCCAGCGTTAGCCAAATTTTGCACCCATAATTATCACCACTATAGGGATCGTAGTGTAATGGTGGTGCCTACTTGTCGCTTAAATAATTTTCATAAGGAGTCCTACGATCTTAGTATTGTGCGTCTTTATAGAAGATGTCATTCTATCAAAATGATTCGATAGAGGGACCTGAACCTTCCTCGTGGTGTGTTTGTTGATCTGCTTGGTGCCTTCGAGAGCATATATTATCTTTGCTAGGATCTCCTGTATCCCAGCCAAACCCACTTTCACCTTCCGATGAGAAAGCCGCAAGGCCCTCTGTTGTAGCTCGTGTGTCCTAAGTATGGATTTTTTGTATTAACATTAATAAAAATGACTTTAGTTATTGCTTTAATTAGAATACTACATTGGTGTATGTTAATTCATATATATTTAAAGGATCCTAGGAAACACAGTAGGCCACTGAGGCGCATGGTGGATCCATGCTTGGGAGACCCAATGGACCAGTTCTGTGTAGACCTAGAACTAGTTCACAGCTTTAGTGATGCCGGTCGCTTCACCGAGAATAAACTGTTGGTAGGTAGAGGATGTGGTGAAGTCTCCACCACGAGAACGTGAGATTCCCATTCACCTGACACGATGATCGTGTTGAATAGGAACCAAGATAGTGCACAGTTCAGTGATTCAGACACTGGTGCATAAACCATCTTACTACTATAGATAATCTGTCCTTAACCTTGAAGGACCCATATACATGTTGAGCGGCCAATTTGTGCGAATTATCCTTTTAGTATTATGCATATATCATCAGTTTGCTACGTAAAACTTTCATACTACACGTAAACTGCATAATTATCTTTGCACCACTGCTTAGTAGACTTTCATACGAACACAGTGGCATATTGGTTCGCTCTCATACATTGCATACATGAAAAATACGGAGCCCGATAGTCCAAATTATCCTTTTATCGATAATCGCATTTGAATCTTACACTCGTAATTTCATGTGTGTTTCTCAGGGAATCGACCCGGTAAGCGATGCAGTCAGCTCAAGAGCATCATACTGAAGCGTTGGATACTCTCACAATGACCCGATGAAGGATGCATAATATGTTTTGAAGCAGTTTCTGAAGAACAATGGAGCAAAGACTAAGTACATGATTTGGCGGAGAATTGACTTCATCGGGCGGACGAAGACCCCCGGACATTCTACGGAGCTTAATGAGGCATGATGGTGACTTACAAACGTGGCACGGAGAACACCCGAACCTACCACCTTTCTTCTCCCTATTCTACTCTCTTTTTCCATCATAGCCGTGCAATACCCCGTCGATCATGATTCCAACCGAGTCATCCCTTGCATCCGAATCAATCCCAATCGCCCAAACTCCTCATATCCTCATTCTCTTTCTTTTCTTTATTTTCATTTAATCAGAGCCATCCGATGGCCTAGATAGCCGTGCAAAGCCAAAACACTCCGTGCAAACCTTGTCCAAACCCATGCTTGATCTTATCATAACTGTTCGTTTGATCTTATCATAAATATCCACATTGCATGCAATAGCCCCAACTCAACTAATCGCAGCCGTCCGATAGCATCGGACTCCCTACCATTGCACCCAGCCGAACATCTCTCCAAGCCCATAATCACAGCCGTCCGGTCCAGCCCATGCATGCAAACTGACCGCATGCATGTGAACGCATGCAGGCCCAGCTGCATACCACCGAACCAATCATAGCCGTCCGATTAGATCACATGCAGGCTTTCTAAAACCGGAACCATGCGAGCCGTCCAGCTGTACCCGAGTACAGCCTGCAAGCCGGACTTCTCTCCTTTCTCCCTCTAAATCGGACCCCCAGCTGTAGCCGAGCCCTCTCCCGTTTCTCTCTCATTAACCGCACCATCTCCCTCTCTTTCCTTAACCGCCCGAGCCTTTCTCTCTCTAGAACCGAAACCCAGCCATGCGTGCCCGATTTTCTCTCTCTTTCCTAAACCGCACCCCACCGAACTTCCTTCATTATCCCTCCTTGATTTTCTCTCTCTAAAGTCCGATACTCTCTCTCTCTTTCCTTAACCACCTGCACCCGAATCTCTTTCTCTCTCTACGAGCTTCTCTTCCTATCTTTCCTTAAAACGAACCCACCGATCTTCTCTCTATCCTAACCGTACTTCTCTCTCTCTACCGAACTTGCAGCCCTCTCTCCCGTTCTCTACGTCTTCTCTCTCTTCTCTTAATCCAACCCAGCCGGCCTTTTGTTTCCTTTTCTACCCAAAACCGAACCTCTCTCTTATCTCTCTCTATCCTATATAGAGGGGGGTAGGGACGAACCTAGAGGGGGGCTGCCATCTACTTTAACCACCGAATCCATCCATCATTTTCCACCACCGGCACGCCATCGACCATCATATACCCGGCCATTACACATCCCACCATATCTTCATCACCCTTGAGGCTTCTACGGCATCATCTCCATCTTCACGTACCATATCCGAGCCACGTCCACCGCTCTCGAAGTCGCACGTCGCCATCATCGCCGGGTTAGTCATCTGCAAAGAAGCATCTGTCATTAGCGCACGCATGGCCATGCGAGGCTAACCACCCTGTTCTAAGACCTGGATGAAGCTCTGTAGTCAGATCTAAACTCTGTTTTTATGTGTTATTTTCATATTTCCGTTCGTTCAATGAAATATTGTGATCTTATTTATCTCATGAAAGCTTGATAGGAATTGCATGCAATAAGTCCGATTTATGCTCCGTTATTATCAGGGTTTTACAGAAGTCGATTTCATAGTTTTATTCTTCGTTATTATGGAAAGTTTTACGGGGAATCATTACATAGTCTTGGCTTTTGTTATTACTACGAATTTTACGGAGGATTACTCCATCTTATTCCTATGAAGCGAGAAAGATCGCTACATTAGTTCGTCCTAATAGTGCTATATTGAATATCATGCGCGGAGAGAGATTGACTTCGCATCTCTGTGAGAATCCTGGAAATCATATAAAAATACGGTTTATATCGCTACATGTGCGGATTCTAGGGCTTAGAATATCACATCCATATCTGAACTTCCACACTGCACCACATTACCTTAATTAGTTAAATTGCATGCTTTAATCCTGCTTAGCTTAGTTTTCCATCACAATCTTATAAAACCAAATCAACAACATTGCTCATTAAGTAACTTAGGTAGATAGATTAATAACCTTAGATTAGATAGTTTCCTCATTAGCAATCCCTGTGGGATCGACCTCGTAATACGTACCGCTCCTACAAAGCGATTCGTGCACTTGCGAGTTATAATTTAGATCAAATTAGCCCTTAATTTAGGATTAGTTTAGATCGCATCAAGTTTTTGGCGCCGTTGCCGGGGATTGCAACGGAGCTTTCGAATTTAGGTTATTCCTTACTTGCCTTAGTTAGTTTTATTAGTTTTTGGTAGTTTAATTTTATCTTTAGAGTATATCAGTTTCTTAAACTTTAACGAAAATGACTAACCAAACAATGACCCTAGAAGAATATATGAACCTTACAAGGTCGACAAAATATCACGATACATCTTCAACAGTAATGACCAACTCACATTCACCCCAAGCAATGACCCTAGAACAGTATATGAACCAAACAAGAACCACTAGCTATCAGGATTGTACAAACTTTTCAACTGAAATAGAATATTCTGAAAGAAATTCACCGACTAGAAGTTTACATGGCCATATACAATATAATTCACCATGTTATGACATATATGATCCTAGATGGCAAAATTATCATGATTCTAGATGGCAAAATTTTCAAGATCCAAGTAGGCAATATTATCAAAATTCTTATTGGCAAAATCATCAAGACTATAGTTGGAAAAATGAATCATCTGCTACGAATTTTCAAGAGCCTTATGATTATATGCCACTAAATGAGGAAACTCTTGAAAATACACTACAAATGTCTATGCGCAATCAACTTATGCAGAACTGTCAAAGCAATATACAAGAGCAAATTAACGCTTTCGACAGAATTGAATCACATTTTAATGTTATTAAGGAAGCAATACTTCGAGATCAACTGCAACCTGAGTCTAACTCCGATGAAGATTATGAGGATTATGAGAACATAATTAGCATCTCAATAGATAATGGAGCTGATGAGGAGACCAAGATGGACATCCCTACAGAAGATGAACTTACCCAATCTGATTTTCTTAATCCTTTGGAAGATTGTCCGAGCAATATTGATGACATTAATACGGATATGATTTTTAAGGATACTTATGATCTCTCATCCAACATTAACGTCATCAATGGTGCCACTACAGATAGTATAATTGATGAAGAAGTCTATGCTCCCCCCTATGACGATGATGATGAGATTATTAAAGAAAGTAATGTTCTCCCATCCATTCTAAAAGTTACTAATGATAATAAAATCTATAAGATGCATATGATCGACAATCTTATGGAGGACAGGATTCTTAAATCATCTTTTAATGATCCATTGGAGGCATGTTTAAAAATTTTTTGTGACCCGGATGACGATCTGACCAATATTATATTTGATGTCACCCATGATCTTCCTTATGACATTGATGATGATATATTTGCTAAAGAGGCCAATGCTCTATCAATGAATCTTGAAATAAAAAATAACATGATTGATCACCCATCTATTATCGAAAAATCATACAGTGATCTACAAATTCTGCCATCTGAGTTTCCACATACACATTTGGGTGAAGAATATATATTTTCTGATTTAATTTTTCCTAAATTCATCCAAAATCAGAAAATTCAATTTTGTAAACTTTTCAAAGATAATATTGATGATACATGTTGGAATATGGAGTATAATAATGAATCTTATATTGTTCAATTTGAAAAGAAAAATCATGAAGAACAATATAGGATGAATCCTAATAGAAGAATGGATAGTCATGCAGAAACATGCCCGAAATATACTATAGAATATAATTTCTCAATTGATGACTACTCTCTTTTCTTTTTAAAAATTCCATATGCTGAAAAACATATTTGCATTATAGCAGTTAATTTTTTTTATTTATTTTTATTTATTTGCATCTGCTCGTCTTTATTAGTCTGTTTAGTCGCTTTGTTTTTTTTCCTTTGTAGTACTAATAGTTTGCAGGAAACGAGGCTACAAAGAACTTATGAGGTACTATCCATCCTTAAAACTTCGTACTTTTATTTTATATACATGTCCTGTAAAAATGCTATCATATAATGTCATCATCTCATTCATGAGCATGTCTAATTCATACATTGAGGACAATGTTTAATTTAAGTTTGGGGGTGTGATGTACCTTTTTGCAAAATCCTGTATGTATTCAATTTCCACAAAATTTTTCTGTTCTCATTTTGAATTTAAAAAATGAAATTTTTCTGTTCTCATTTTGAATTTAAAAAAAAAAAAAAATTGTTTTTTTTAAATATAATAGTAATAATGCATCAACTTACGCTGTAGTGGGACAGCTCGGCACATACATCTTCGTGTATGTGTGTCTAGTCTGTAGTCCCCTACCAAAACTACAGCGTTCGTATAGAAATCTGTAGGAATTTGCATTTGCATGTTTTTATTTTCTTTTTCATATTTTAGTTTCTTATCGTATTACTTTTGCCTTCCCTTTCGTTTTTTCAAAAAAAAAAAAAAAAAAAAAAAAAAAAAAAATCTATCTATATTTCACCTTTATTTCAGGTTTTGTAATATAATTTTATTGTACTAGAATAGGACCATAAGGCACATGGTAATCAAGGTATAAAGTCTAAGGATTAGCTAGAAAAAGTATGTCTAATATGGTTCTGACCCTTAGTAACCTTTTTAGAGATTGTCAAAACAAACTAGACTTGACCTTTCACTTCACATCTGGCTTACACCTCTAGGGTCTAGATTCAAAGCTTTCATATCGGTCTAATAGTCAACTAGAGTCCTGATGAACCATACGGATCTGGTTCACTTGGTTTGAAAAAAAAAAAAAAAATATCATTAGAAAAGCGACCAGTGAATTCTAAGGTATAGCGGAAAGGGCTACCTATTAGCATGGTCTAGGACCTAATTATGTAAAAGTCTTAACTTGTATGCCCTAGTATGAGTGAAGCCTGGTCGATAGGGTTATGAGAATGATCCTATGGATGCAGAGTGAATCAAATAAAAAGGCAACATGAGGATGGCTACCTAACTCATGAGAGCGTTGGCAGCGTGTCATGGGCATAGAGTGCAGCTGGCATGGTACAAGTTAGGAAGGGATATATAATTAGATCCAAAAAAAAAAAAAAAAAAAAAAAAAAAAAAATTAAGACCAAAAAAAAAAAAAAAAAAAAAAATTAAGACCGAAAAAAAAGAAAAAAAGGGAAAGAAAAAGAAAATAGTGTGAAAGCCATCGCTATAAACAATGTGGGGAAACTGGAATATCACATATAAAGCCGAAAGGTATTAAGGTGAATATCCACAACTCTCACTAGCCTGTCTAGATTAGCTGGTTTTGACTCAGGTTCTAAGGTCGACTTTGACCATTCTAGGAGACTGTTAGAATGTTATGAATGTAGAGAACCAAACCCCCAGTTGTGTTTAGCCCAGACAGCACCGTGCACTCGAGCATAGTTGACCTTGACCTTTTCTAGCGGGAAACTAATAGTTAGAACCTAAAGTGCGTACTTCGAAAGCCGAAGCTTGGGTTAGATACCTTGTGAGTCTTGTGCCTTAGAAATTCTATTTTTGAGTACTTTTTAATTATTCTGCGAAACCGACCTTTCTTATATCTTATTTTTATTTTTTTTTTATTTAAAAAAAAAAAAATTTTGAATTTTGTGGGTAGATTCACTGTAAACCCTCACGAGACGAAACTCGTCCACTGGGGTAACCCAGGGGTTTAACGGCTTGTTGCACGTGCTAAGTGCAGTCGCGATTCCTGCGAAAGTGAGTTAGGAGTTTTTATTTTGTCATTTATTTTGTTTATTTTTCTTTTCTTACTCGAGGGCGAGCAAGATTTAAGTTTGGGGGTGTGTTGAGCGGCCAATTTGTGCGAATTATCCTTTTAGTATTATGCATATATCATCAGTTTGCTACGTAAAACTTTCATACTACACGTAAACTGCATAATTATCTTTGCACCACTGCTTAGTAGACTTTCATACGAACACAGTGGCATATTGGTTCGCTCTCATACATTGCATACATGAAAAATACGGAGCCCGATAGTCCAAATTATCCTTTTATCGATAATCGCATTTGAATCTTACACTCGTAATTTCATGTGTGTTTCTCAGGGAATCGACCCGGTAAGCGATGCAGTCAGCTCAAGAGCATCATACTGAAGCGTTGGATACTCTCACAATGACCCGATGAAGGATGCATAATATGTTTTGAAGCAGTTTCTGAAGAACAATGGAGCAAAGACTAAGTACATGATTTGGCGGAGAATTGACTTCATCGGGCGGACGAAGACCCCCGGACATTCTACGGAGCTTAATGAGGCATGATGGTGACTTACAAACGTGGCACGGAGAACACCCGAACCTACCACCTTTCTTCTCCCTATTCTACTCTCTTTTTCCATCATAGCCGTGCAATACCCCGTCGATCATGATTCCAACCGAGTCATCCCTTGCATCCGAATCAATCCCAATCGCCCAAACTCCTCATATCCTCATTCTCTTTCTTTTCTTTATTTTCATTTAATCAGAGCCATCCGATGGCCTAGATAGCCGTGCAAAGCCAAAACACTCCGTGCAAACCTTGTCCAAACCCATGCTTGATCTTATCATAACTGTTCGTTTGATCTTATCATAAATATCCACATTGCATGCAATAGCCCCAACTCAACTAATCGCAGCCGTCCGATAGCATCGGACTCCCTACCATTGCACCCAGCCGAACATCTCTCCAAGCCCATAATCACAGCCGTCCGGTCCAGCCCATGCATGCAAACTGACCGCATGCATGTGAACGCATGCAGGCCCAGCTGCATACCACCGAACCAATCATAGCCGTCCGATTAGATCACATGCAGGCTTTCTAAAACCGGAACCATGCGAGCCGTCCAGCTGTACCCGAGTACAGCCTGCAAGCCGGACTTCTCTCCTTTCTCCCTCTAAATCGGACCCCCAGCTGTAGCCGAGCCCTCTCCCGTTTCTCTCTCATTAACCGCACCATCTCCCTCTCTTTCCTTAACCGCCCGAGCCTTTCTCTCTCTAGAACCGAAACCCAGCCATGCGTGCCCGATTTTCTCTCTCTTTCCTAAACCGCACCCCACCGAACTTCCTTCATTATCCCTCCTTGATTTTCTCTCTCTAAAGTCCGATACTCTCTCTCTCTTTCCTTAACCACCTGCACCCGAATCTCTTTCTCTCTCTACGAGCTTCTCTTCCTATCTTTCCTTAAAACGAACCCACCGATCTTCTCTCTATCCTAACCGTACTTCTCTCTCTCTACCGAACTTGCAGCCCTCTCTCCCGTTCTCTACGTCTTCTCTCTCTTCTCTTAATCCAACCCAGCCGGCCTTTTGTTTCCTTTTCTACCCAAAACCGAACCTCTCTCTTATCTCTCTCTATCCTATATAGAGGGGGGTAGGGACGAACCTAGAGGGGGGCTGCCATCTACTTTAACCACCGAATCCATCCATCATTTTCCACCACCGGCACGCCATCGACCATCATATACCCGGCCATTACACATCCCACCATATCTTCATCACCCTTGAGGCTTCTACGGCATCATCTCCATCTTCACGTACCATATCCGAGCCACGTCCACCGCTCTCGAAGTCGCACGTCGCCATCATCGCCGGGTTAGTCATCTGCAAAGAAGCATCTGTCATTAGCGCACGCATGGCCATGCGAGGCTAACCACCCTGTTCTAAGACCTGGATGAAGCTCTGTAGTCAGATCTAAACTCTGTTTTTATGTGTTATTTTCATATTTCCGTTCGTTCAATGAAATATTGTGATCTTATTTATCTCATGAAAGCTTGATAGGAATTGCATGCAATAAGTCCGATTTATGCTCCGTTATTATCAGGGTTTTACAGAAGTCGATTTCATAGTTTTATTCTTCGTTATTATGGAAAGTTTTACGGGGAATCATTACATAGTCTTGGCTTTTGTTATTACTACGAATTTTACGGAGGATTACTCCATCTTATTCCTATGAAGCGAGAAAGATCGCTACATTAGTTCGTCCTAATAGTGCTATATTGAATATCATGCGCGGAGAGAGATTGACTTCGCATCTCTGTGAGAATCCTGGAAATCATATAAAAATACGGTTTATATCGCTACATGTGCGGATTCTAGGGCTTAGAATATCACATCCATATCTGAACTTCCACACTGCACCACATTACCTTAATTAGTTAAATTGCATGCTTTAATCCTGCTTAGCTTAGTTTTCCATCACAATCTTATAAAACCAAATCAACAACATTGCTCATTAAGTAACTTAGGTAGATAGATTAATAACCTTAGATTAGATAGTTTCCTCATTAGCAATCCCTGTGGGATCGACCTCGTAATACGTACCGCTCCTACAAAGCGATTCGTGCACTTGCGAGTTATAATTTAGATCAAATTAGCCCTTAATTTAGGATTAGTTTAGATCGCATCAATACACTAAGCCAACTAGTTGAGTACTGCTTTGATATACTAACGTGTGCGGACCTTCCATAGTCCAATACCACAATAAGTTGGGTTACATGGCTGGCGCTTGAGTGGCATGCAATCCCTACAGGTTATCTGACGTCCAGTATTGGATGGGTCCGTTCTGATAAGTCAATATGTCCACATAATTAATCCAGACCTGGTGGTTATCAGTATGACTAACGATGTTCCAGATACTAGGTATAGCACCAGAAGGTGTGTAGTATTATAGATGAAAAGTCATCAAATCCTAGTCAGATGATCGATCAGGATCTGACGGTGATCCCCTCCGCCCGAGTCGTATCATGGCACCAGTAATAGGAGGGACTAAGGATTATCAGAGTATAGTAGAGAACAGGGTTACGAGGGAGTAACGTAAGTTTAAAATCACTAGAGTTCAACTCACGTCGCACTCTGGGTGGCTACACGGGTTAATCGGATTAGGGCTGATTAACGGAACTTTCGATGTATCACCGGCATAGTTAAATAGAGATCCGGTTGGAGCTAGAGATCCTGAACCCTGAAGGTTCAACCCTATTGTTGCATATAGGAATTATTCCCTGACCTGGTTGGATACGTTGTATGCAAAGTAGCACGATGGAGCGCAAGCCCGGAGCCTAAGAACCTAATTCACATGTATTAAGGGCCATAGTGGTATTTTGGTAAATACTGAAATATGGCTCAGAACATATTGAATATGGATCTTAAAATGAGAAGAATAATTCTAGAAGTTTATAGGCGATGACGGAACTCGATTCCGAGTAGCGCACCTCACTCAATCTCTCTTATAGTGTTTCACTTTTCTTGTGGGGCGTTTTTGTCCAGGCTTCACGATAGACATGTAGAAACCCTAAAACCGAACCCCCCCTATCCCTATCCCCTTGGGGCCGGCCCTAGATTGCATAAAGCACTTAGCGATCGGCCCTATCAGAGGATTAGAGAGAGAACTCGACTCCCCTCTCCTCTCTCACTTTTTGTGATTTCGGCCAAGAAAGAAAGAGGAAGAAGAAGGAGAAGGAAGAAGAGAGAAAGAGAATAAGGAGATCTCATGGCTCACCGTCGTCTTCACAATGAATTCCTCCGTTAGCTCATAGTCCTTGCACTCAGAGATAAGACTTTGACGATTCCTCTCTTCGCAAAGGACAAGGTGCCATCCGACAGCTTCCCTTGCGATTTATGTGCGGTTCATCATCGTTTCGTTCTCTTCGAATCATAGATCCACAAGGTATGATAATTCTAAACACTTAACTAGATACATGCATGTCTTTTGTAGATCGTAGTATGCCTCTAGGGTGTCCGCACATATGCTAAGATTATAGATTTGTATGTAGATTGTTTTGTAGAATTAATTGTAATGAAACATACACCGTGTGATTTTCGGATCTATCTTTTTGCTTCCACTGCGACTCTGATAATAGGATTTAATTCCAACAATTGGTATCAGAGCATGCCTCGGTGTGTGTTTCAAGCATAAATTCGTGAAAACATCATGTGAATATATAATGACATATGTTTTCGTCGGGGTTCGAAGTAGACCATGCATATGGATTGTGCTATGTATCGTCTCTTTGCAGGTGTCATACTAAATAATAATCTGTGATTGCATGCCTCTTGGGGTCAGACCCCATATTTAATTTTTGCATTGATTATTATTATGCTTGTGGATTTTAAGGCTCTAGATGGGCGGGGGTGGAGGTTGACCACCCTCGGTTCCCTGGCCATGTTTTCTAGGATTGATTCTTTTCTTTCTAGCGAAATTGTATATGAACGAGCACTTGCTCGGAGCATGTTAGTTTTTCGGTCACATGAAGAAGGAGATGATGCTACATCCATTGTTCAGGCAAAAGATACCATGAAGTGTGTGTTAGGATTGATGTGTTCTAAGCTTGTAAAACTTTAAGTTTTGGTCTAATAAAGATTGATAGTGATTATTATATGAGATGCATATAGGTGCGTAACATAGTTACGTGTTCTTTTAAGAACAGAGAGCCATGGTTATATGGTAGTCCACTGAGTTGAAGACTGAGTGGATTGGTCCCATATGATCTAAATAAGTTCACAGCTATGATCAGGTTGGTCGCCTCATCATGTTAAGCTGTTGGCAATGACAGTTCATGGGATGTCTTCACCATGGTCATCACCAGGCACAGTGTCTGTGGCTGAACGGAACTAACACGGTGTACAGATCAGTGAGCAGACACTGGTACACTAAGCCGTGTTTCTGCTTAGGGTAAAACGGTCCTAAACCCTGAGGAACCACGTCTGATGGACTAACCAGTTGCGTGGTGCTTTGGCGCACCAATGTGTGAGGATCCGTATGCAGTGATCCAAAACCACGGTGTACTGGGTTACCCGGCTAGCGTTGCATTAGCTTGTCACTCCTGCAGGCCATCCACACCCCGGAAGGGAGGTACGTTCCTTGGTGTGACTTACACTGTACCAAACCCAGGCCTGGTGGTCACCAATTTGACTGTTGACCGGGTTCGATTACTCGACGGGGTAATCAGAGGTACGATGTATAGGTCAACCTGGAAGGAACCAAGTCATATGATCATTCGAGTCTGACGGTAGTCTCCACCGCTCGAAGTGAATCATGGCATCAAGTGGAGGGACAGCGGGTTTACCACTACTAAGCGGAGAGCAGGGGTATGATGGAGAACATAGTAAGTCTGGGTGAATTGGAGTGCAGCCTGCGTCGCACTCTGGGTGGCTACGCAGGTTAACTCGAGCTCAGAGGATCGATGGTACACTCGGGTAGTGTGTCGATCGAGCTTGAGTTGGAAGCCATGAACCCCGGTCCCTGAAGGTTCCACCTTATCAACATTATGTACGGTTCTTGAACCATCTCCTCGGAACACCACTAGCATTAAGAGAAACAAAGAAGTATACGCTCCGTGTGTGCTTGGCACTAGAGCGCGGTAGATGCGTAGCTACATGCGAGTGCTAAGGGTTAAGCCCGAGACTAGTACAGAGTCGCACGTAGTAATCCCTAGCCATAAGTGAACTTCGCTGCATAGGTACGATGCACCGGGATGTGCTACGAGTTGACTAGTTGACTTTGCTAGAGGCACCCTCTGGTGACCTCAGTTAATAGTAGGTAACTAGTAAATATCACTTAAGAAGTGGCCGCTAGGTATCGCACGCTAGAAATGGTCAAAATGAGGCGTCAGGGCGTTTTGGTAAAAACCTCACTCTGCCGGCCTTCACTGTTGGCCGACCCTAGTGGTGGGACACCTTGCTAGGGCCGGCCCTATGATGTAGGGATGAGAATCCCTCATCTATAGGGCCGGCCATATAGATAGGGATAGGGCTTTAAAACGGATAAAGTCGAGCCCTAAAAGGTGGGAAAATGGATAAATACGTGGAGAGATAAAAAAGAGATAATGGAGAGATATTTGTGGGAGGTCTTTATCTCCTTGGATTCTTATCCAAAGGGGAAGGCCGGCCCTATATAAAGGGCTATAGGGGGCCGGCCCTAAGGTCAGGAAAAACCGAACCCCCCCTCCCCTCTCATCTCTCTAGTTCGCTCCCTAATACGTCTCCCGTTTCCCGCTTGCAACTTCGTCTTCCTCGCGTGGAGTTCTGAAGAAGGAGAAGGGTCGTTCTTCGGAGGCACTCAGAGATCCGAGAGCGATGTTCCGTGCATCGTGTGAGATTGGGTGAACAAGAAGGCAACATCTCTAATCGTACCATCGGTATCTTCGCGAACGATCTTCCGTCTCCATCGACAAAGAAGACAATTCTCCACGATTAAAAGATCCGTACGAAAGGTATGTGTTATCTAACATATAGATCTAGCGAGTATAATGATTTTCATGCATACTAGTTAATCATCACGATAGATTGCCGTTAGGGTTTTCGATTCACGTGCATACACATGCACACATATGTAGATTAGTTTCTATGAAAAATTTAAATCGTGTAACGTGCACCATGAACGGTCTTTCGACCGCAAAATCGTTTCCGTTGTGAGCCTCTACCATGGATTAATTTCCAATAATTGGTATCAGAGCCGCATTAGTGGTGTGTGTTTCACATTTTTTCATGAAACCAACATGTGTGCGCATGATGAATGCGTGAGATCATCGGGGTTCTTACGCTTAGATCATGCATATGTATAGATTGTGCTTGTTCTATTAATCATTCTTGAAGGGCGCCGCTATAAAAAAATCTAGATCTATGTTTGTGCTTGCTAACGGGGGTCGGACCCCGAGTTAGCAATTGTCTGGATTTGCTTTCTGTGTGTGGATATGTAATTGAGCCTTAGATTGGGCGAGTGATGGGGGTTGACCATCCTCGGTTCCCATGGCTTTTTCCTAGGTGTGTTTTCTTTTCTTTCTAGGAAATTATGTACGAGAGAGCACTTGCTCGAAGCGTACTAGACTTTTTCGGTTACAGATCGAGAAGAAAGATGTGCCAAAGAAATCCACCATCGGGAGCGGAAGCGGAACCCTGGAGGATGAAGACGATCCGGCAAAGTATTCGCAAGCGCGACGGAGAAGCCGGACCGAGGGACCTTGCGAAGAAAGCTAGAAGCCTGCGCTGTGCAAATTAGGTTCAGGGGTCGGACCCTGAACTTAATTCAGTCTTTATGGTTGCTTTCTTTATTAGTTCTTTATGCTTCATATCGAACCCCAATGAGATAATATGATTATCAGTTTTCAGAGGGATACCTTTCCCCTCCGGTCCAAGCGACTGTTTTAGGATAGGATCCCGCTAGATGACGCCTATTATTTAGTTGACTTTTGATGTTAGTGGGATCTCATCACATATGGTTATGCCACTATTAGGTTAGCACCCGACTAGTCGGGTGTGCCTATTTGGCCAGCATCGAAATCAAAGATGAGATGGAGATCCATTGAACATCAATTGTCAAATTTATAAGCAAGGCGCCATGACTAGTGGGAGTCCTTTCCAGTGAGTCAGACTCTAGGATTAACTCCAGAGCATTAGCGTGATGACCGGTTTTGCAGAGCATCGATATTCTCGGAATATGTAATGTGACCCTTGAATGGAGAAATCCACTTGAGGCAGGGACTATGATATTCCGAGAATGATTAATGCTAGGCGAAGGGCTTGAACGCTAATGGGAGCATAGTGTGACCAGGGTCTAGTATATAGGAGGTTGCTACCTTTGCATTAGCATAAATTCATACTCGCAAAATAATCCTCATATATAATAAGGGATGCAAGAGAGGACTCTTTTGAGATCCCCTGGCCTCCACGGCCAATTGCTTCGTGTTAGGGTGGAGAGGCGTAACTCAACATCCCCTAGGATGGGGGTTATGTCAATCCATGCCAAATCACTTAGTGATCTCTCTTTAGATATGGTAATTACGGGGTGAGGAGAGAAGGGCTTTTCATCCCACCCTAGTGGGGGCCGCATGAACTCCCGTGTCGTATTTACCTAGGCTCGTGGGTAAACATCCAAAGTACACGTGAGGCATTCGTTGCTTAGACAATGGGGATCACGTGGTACTGGCCGAAAGATAACCATGGTCCATCACAGCCCTTAGTTGGCAAATTTGGATAGGGTCAAGGAAAAGGCCCGTGTAAGCGGATTGACGCTGTATGATGCCCCCTAGGGCAGGTACAGTCGATTCCGAGATCTTACATACATGGTTAATTAATCCATAGAGATGGCTTCGCTTGAGGATAGCGTCGACATATGGATATAATTAGCTTGTTTTAAAAATCCATAAAATAAGTTTTTTATGCATACTCATTATTCAATCTTTAATTTACAGATGACCAAGTTAGACCCCCTGTCCGCTATCCTAAATGACCACAAACTTACCGGTCCCAACTATGAGGATTGGAAGCGCAACCTGTACCTGGTCCTAAGGATTGGTAAACATACGACAACCCTGAATGACCCTGAGCCAGATTTGCCAGGACCCAATGCCACAGAGGCACAGTTAAAGGCTTTCACTGACTGGAAGGAATCTAATGAAATATGTAAATACTATATTATAGCATCCTTGCAAACAACTCTGCAGAAGCAAGTCGAGGAGATGCCCGACGCTTCTGACATGATGTTGTATCTGAAGGAGATGTTTGAAGGTCACAATCGCGTTACGCGATACCTTACCATCAAGAAACTCGTCGACACTAAGATGTCCAATGGGACGTTGGTTCGGGAACACATGATGAAAATGTTTGGGTTCCAGAACGAACTAGCGACCATGGACATTGTGTTAGAAGGCGAGGTGATGACAGACATCTTCCTCTCGTCACTGTCTGGAGCCTTTGAAGGCTTTGTCACCAATTTTAATTTGAACAAGTTGGCTATGACAAATGCAGAGCTTCTGGGAGCTCTCCAGGCAGCTGAGGATGGCTTCAAGCAGAAGGGCGAAGCACTTCACGTGCAACGCAGATCTTTCAAGAAGTCTGGTAAACCTCAGGGTAAGAAACATAAGAAGAAACCTAAGTTTGCGCCTGTGCAGGACTCTGCTGGGGCCTCTGGGTCTGGAGAATTAAAGAAACCGGGCACGAAGTGTTTCCGGTGTGGCCAGAAGGGTCATTGGAAGAAGGACTGCAAGAAGCCTTAGAATGTTGGTGAAGGTAATCTACAACTCTTAGTTGTTGAATCATTTCTTTCAAGTAATAGTACTTTTGCTAGTTGGATTGTGGATTCTGGATCCACTAACCATGCTTGTAACTCTCTTCAGGGGTTTCGGGAAAGCAGAAGATTGCTTGATGGAGAGGTGACCTTGAGCATGGGAACTGAGGCCGTGGCTGCTGCTGAAGCTATTGGAGACGTTAATCTTAGTTTTTCGAATAATAAGACTTTGACTCTTAGAGATGCCTTTTATGTACCGTCCTTGAGACGTAACTTAATTTCTGTTTCTTCGTTAGTTAATGAAGGTTATTCAGTTTATTTTGATGCTTCTAGTGTGTCATTTAAGCTGAATAGAACTTTTATAATAAGAGGAATGGTTCAGAATCATCTCTATATTGTCAGTCCTAAATTTGAAAAAGATAACATAATAACTTCAGCATTTAATGTTAAATCATCTAAGCGTAAGAAACCTTCGGAAAATTTAACCCAACTGTGGCACTTACGACTTGGGCATATTGGCTTAGACAGGATCCATAGGATGGTAAAGGCCGGGCTTCTGGAAACAGATTCTACGGAGATCCTTCCCACCTGTGAATCCTGCCTGGAAGGCAAGATGACCAAGAGGGCCTTTAAAGGCAAAGGAATAAGAGCTACTGAGGTATTGGAGTTAATCCATTCAGATGTGTGTGGACCCATGAGCGTCAAGGCGATAGGAGGCCATGAGTACTTCATCACTTTTACTGATGATTACTCAAGATATGGTTACATTTACCTGATGCAACGGAAGTCGGAATCTTTTGACATGTTTAAAGAGTTCAGGGCTGAAGTAGAAAGCAGACAGGTAAGTGTATAAAAACCCTTCGATCTGATCGAGGAGGTGAGTACCTATCTGACGAGTTCCTAGGGTATCTGGTGGAGCATGGGATAACATCCCAGTTAACTGCTTCAGGAACCCCACAACAGAATGGAGTTTCCGAGAGAAGGAATCGAACCTTATTGGACATGATTCGCAGCATGATGAGTTACGCCAGTTTACCAATGACCTTTTGGGAATATGCCCTACAAACAGCAGTTTATATTCTGAACCATGTTCCGTCTAAGTCAGTACCTCAGACCCCTAGAGAGCTATGGTCAAGGAACAAACCGAAACTACAGCATTTCAGAATATGAGGATGTCCTGCACATGTGCGGAAGGATAAAAGGGATAAGATGGAACTGAAGTCCAAAGTATATTTGTTTGTAGGGTATTCTAAGGAGACCAAAGGTGGTCTATTTTATAATCCTGAGGAAAAGAAGGTGATCGTTTCTACGAACGCCTATTTCCTAGAACGAGATTATGTTATGGACCACAAACCAACTAGTAAGGTAGTTTTAGATGAGCTACTAGGTACTAGATCAGAGAGCGCATCCGAAAGCATAGTGGGAGCTGACATCACAGACACTAATATACCAGATACTGTAGAATCTATTAATCCTGTAACACAACCACCACCTCGTCGCAGTGGGAGAAACATCAGAGATCCTGACAGATACTATGGAGAAACATTATTGGTTGATCCAGAGGGTCAGGAGGATGACCCACTGAGCTACGATGAGGCAGTGGGAGCTTCTGACAGCTCTGACTGGCAAAAGACTATGGAGGTAGAAATTGCATCAATGTCCCATAACGCTGTCTGGACTCTTATTACACCGTCATCCAATATTAAACCTATTGGGTGTAAGTGGGTGTATAAAAAGAAGAGAGGATCCGATGGTACTATCGAGACTTATAAAGCTAGATTAGTTGTCAAGGGTTATACCCAAAGAGAAGGAATCGACTTTGACGAAACCTTCTCACCGGTAGCTATGATAAAGTCTATTCGGATCCTCCTATCCATTGCAGCCCATTATAACTAGGAGATCTGGCAAATGGATGTCAAGACAACATTCCTTAATGGAAATTTGGAAGAAGACATTTATATGATGCAGCCACCAGGTTTTGAGTCAGAGGATCAGGAACATCTAGTTTGCAAGTTGCAGAAGTCCATCTATGGACTAAAGCAAGCATCTAGAAGTTGGAACATCCGTTTTGATCAGGCAATCCAGTCATATGGATTTACTCAAAACGAGGATGAACCATGTGTATACAAGAGGAGTGATAAGACTACAGTGGTATATTTGATTCTTTACGTAGACGATATTCTACTCATTGGGAATGATGTTGGAATATTGTCAACGGTAAAGGTCTGGTTGTCAACACAGTTCGATATGAAAGACCTAGGTGAAGTGAGTTATGTTTTGGGGATCAAGGTAACACGATATCGCCAGAACATGATTCTCTCACTGTCACAGGCCGCGTATATAGATAAGGTTATGGCTAGGTTTGACATGCAAAACTCCAAGAAGGGTTTTGTGCCATTTAAGCATGGCATAAAACTATCTAAGGATCAATGTCCTAAGACACCTGAGAAGAGAGCAGAAATGCAGAAGATACCTTATGCTTCGGCATTAGGTAGTCTAATGTATGCTATGCATTGTACAAGGCCAGATATCTATTTCGCAGTTGGCATGATGGGCCGGTTTCAATCGAATCCGGGTCCAGATCACTGGACAGCTGTGAAGTGTATACTCAAGTACCTTCGTAGAACAAGGGACTATGAGTTGGTTTACACTGTACAGGAACTGACACCGATTGGATACACAGATTCTGACTTTATGTCAGACTTGGAATCCAGGAAGTCGACATCAGGTTTTGTGTTTATGTTAGGAGGAGCAGCGGTTAGTTGGCAGAGTGTGAAGCAGAAATACATCGCAGACTCTACCACAAAGGCTGAGTACGTTGCAGCGTGCGAGGCAGCCAAAGAGGCGGTATGGCTCAAGAAATTCCTTACGGATTTGGGGTGTGTACCAGAGGCCCGGTTACCTATTGTGCTTTACTGCGATAATAGTGGGGCGGTAGCACAAGCAAAGGAGCCAAGACATCACCAAAAGGGGAAGCACATCGAGCGCAAGTTCCACTTGATTCGGCAGTTTCAAAAGCAAGGGCGAGTGGCGGTGACACAGATTGCATCTACAGATAATGTTGCTGATCCTTTAACAAAGGCAATACCTACCAAGACATTCGAGCGACATGTGGACGCGATGAGAGTCAAAACCGTTTTGCTATGCTAGACCAAGTGGGAGATTGTTAGGATTGATGTGTTCTAAGCTTGTAAAATTTTAAGTTTTGGTCTAATAAAGATTGATAGTGATTATTATATGAGATGCATATAGGTACGTAACATAGCTACGTGTTCTTTTAAGAACAGAGAGCCATGGTTATATGGTAGTCCACTGAGTTGAAGACTGAGTGGATTGGTCCCATATGATCTAAATAAGTTCGCAGCTATGATCAGGTTGGTCGCCTCATCATGTTAAGCTGTTGGCAATGACAGTTCATGGGATGTCTTCACCATGGTCATCACCAGGCACAGTGTCTGTGGCTGAACGGAACTAACACGGTGTACAGATCAGTGAGCAGACACTGGTACACTAAGCCGTGTTTCTGCTTAGGGTAAAACGGTCCTAAACCCTGAGGAACCACGTCTGATGGACTAACCAGTTGCGTGGTGCTTTGGCGCACCAATGTGTGAGGATCCGTATGCAGTGATCCAAAACCACGGTGTACTGGGTTACCCGGCTGGCGTTGCATTAGCTTGTCACTCCTGCAGGCCATCCACACCCCGGAAGGGAGGTGTGTTCCTTGGTGTGACTTACACTGTACCAAACCCAGGCCTGGTGGTCACCAGTTTGACTGTTGACCGGGTTCGATTACTCGACGGGGTAATCAGAGGTACAATATATAGGTCAACCTGGAAGGAACCAAGTCATATGATCATTCGAGTCTGACGGTAGTCTCCACCGCTCGAAGTGAATCATGGCATCAAGTGGAGGGACAGCGGGTTTACCACTACTAAGCGGAGAGCAGGGGTATGATGGAGAACATAGTAAGTCTGGGTGAATTGGAGTGCAGCCTGCGTTGCACTCTGGGTGGCTACGCAGGTTAACTCGAGCTCAGAGGATCGATGGTACACTCGGGTAGTGTGTCGATCGAGCTTGAGTTGGAAGCCATAAACCCCGGTCCCTGAAGGTTCCACCTTATCAACATTATGTACGGTTCTTGAACCATCTCCTCGGAACACCACTAGCATTAAAAGGAACAAAGAAGTATACGCTCCGTGTGTGCTTGGCACTAGAGCGCGGTAGATGCGTAGCTATATGCGAGTACTAAGGGTTAAGCCCGAGACTAGTACAGAGTCGCACGTAGTAATCCCTAGCCATAAGTGAACTTCGCTGCATAGGTGCGATGCACCGGGATGTGCTACGAGTTGACTAGTTGACTTTGCTAGAGGCACCCTCTGGTGGCCTCAGTTAATAGTAGGTAACTAGTAAAGATCACTTAAGAAGTGGCCGCTAGGTATCGCACGCTAGAAATGGTCAAAATGAGGCGTCAGGGCGTTTTGGTAAAAACCTCATTCTGCCGGCCCTCACTGTTGGCTGACCCTAGTGGTGGGACACCTTGCTAGGGCCGGCCCTATGATATAGGGATGAGAATCCCTCATCTATAGGGCCAGCCATATAGATAGGGATAGGGCTTTAAAACGGATAAAGTCGAGCCCTAAAAGGTGGGAAAACGGATAAATACGTGGAGAGATAAAAAGGAGATAATGGAGAGATATTTGTGGGAGGTCTTTATCCCCTTGGATTCTTATCCAAAGGGAAAGGCCGGCCCTATATAAAGGGCTATAGGGGGCCGGCCCTAAGGTCAGGAAAAACCGAACCCCCCCTCTCCTCTCATCTCTCTAGTTCTCTCCCTAATACGTCTCCCGTTTCCCGCTTGCAACTTCGTCTTCCTCGCGTGGAGTTCTGAAGAAGGAGAAGGGTCGTTCTTCGGTGGCACTCAGAGATCCGAGAGCAACATTCCGTGCATCGTGTGAGATCGGGTGAACAAGAAGGCAACATTTCTAATCGTACCATCGGCATCTTCGCGAACGATCTTCCGTCTCCATCGACAAAGAAGACAATTCTCCGTGGTTAAAAGATCCGTACGAAAGATATGTGTTATCTAACATGTAGATCTAGCGAGTATAATGATTTGCTTGCATGCTAGTTAATCATCACGCTAGATTGCCGTTAGGGTTTTCGATTCACGTGCATATACATGCACACATATGTAGATTAGTTTCTGTAAAAAATTTAAATCGTGTAACGTGCACCATGAACGGTCTTTCGACCGCAAAATCGTTTTCGCTGCGAGTCTCTACCATGGATTAATTTCCAACAGTGTGAAGATCCGACGAAAGCGTGCACGTTGGTGATGATCGGGATCATCGTCAGAAGATCATACAGAACGGTAGAACATGATATCTTGGTTGTGCTATTCAGGTTCAGGGGTCGGACCCTGGATTTGATTTAGTTTGGATATTTTTCTGTTATACTCTTAACTTAGTATTTAGAGAACCCCGATAATAATTTAGCTATCAGTCTTGCTTATGAGTCAGACTCTAATCAGGCTTATGGTTAATACTTAGCTTATAGATTCATCGGTGTCTCTATATGTTTCTAACACGTGCGAATCTATTGGCTAACTAAAAGGAAAGGTGGTAACCGCCCTCGTGGTAGTTCAGGTAGCCAAGTACTATGCACCGAGATAGATACAGTGTTGGATTTGTTTAGAGATAACTAATGTCCCCATAAGAAGTATGATAACCCTAGTAGGATACCCTTTCCCCACATGGTCCTAACGACCAAGCTAGGTTAGGAGTCCACTAAGTGATACCCATTTCTAGTTGATGTTTGATGATAGTGTGAACTCATCACGATTTGGTTATGCCACCATTAGGTTGAGGTCCAGCGAAAGTTATCGGATGTCCTTATTTGGCTAGCATCAAAACCTATAATGAGATGAGGTATACTATGACATTAGACATCAAATTGTAAATAAGGCGTTATTCTAGTAGGAATCCTTTCCACTTTGACCTTAGGCTAGTCTCCAGATCTTAGGATTATAGGCAAACTAGTGAAGTATCGGGATCATTGGAATTTATGTAATGTGATTTTTGCGAGAAAGGCGAAAGCTGAGTATTCAAGGTAGGGACTATGATTCTAAGGATATTAATGCTTTTCGAGAAGGTTTGTAATCCTAGTGGGAGCGCGATAGACTAGGGTCTAGATCTAGGAGATCGTGACCTTTCTAGACATGCAGAAAACCTCATAAAGAAGGGATATGTAAGAGGTCCCTCAAAAGGGGAGCCCCTGGCCTCCACAATCAACCGACTAAGGGTTTGGGTGGGAAGTATGTAGTTCGATATTCCTACCGGGGGAGCCTATAAACCCCCCTGCCAACACCACCTAGATTTGTGGGAAGCATCCAAAAGCTTGTGTGAAGCTGCCGTTGCTGAGCATGGTGGGTCACATAAAGCTAGCTAAAAGAAAACTGGGAGGTCTTTCAATTTACCATGGGTAATTCTGATGAAGAATGGGTCGTAAACACCCCTTTGGCAAAAACGGTTGCATGCTCTCACTGAGATGCTATCTCCAATTCAAGGATAATAGTCTCAGTGCTCGAGCCCAGGGAATTTTGATTTCTGGGTGTCTCCACTTAAGGTAGTGAAGACATAGCGGCTGGAGTAAACATTATCTATTTTTAAATTTTATAAAATAGATTGTAGTAGACCCTAATTTTTACTTTAAACCATTGTTTACAGAAAATATAACCAAGCTCGACCCCATTGCCTCCATCCTTAATGATAACAAACTTACGGGACCAAACTACGAGGACTAGAAGCGTAACCTAATACTCATCCTAAGAGTTGGTAAACACTCTATTGCCCTAAGTACCCCTCAACCAGCTATGCCGGGACCAAGTGCTACTGAGGCCCAGTTGAAGGAATAGAAAGACGGACTAGATGCTGATGAGATATACAAGTGCTATATCGTGGCATCCTTGCAGACCGTTCTTCAGAAGCAAGTCGAAGACATAACCTTCGCTTCAGACATGATGCTCTATTTAAAGGAAATATTTATGGGTCATAGTCGGGTAACTCGTTACCTGACCATCAAGAAATTGGTATCCACAAAGATGGCAGAGGGGACTTTAGTTTGGGATCATATGCTGAAATTGTTTGGCTATGTGAATGAACTTATTTCCTTCGATATTATCTTGGATGCAGAGATCCAGACTGATATTTTTCTGGCATCTTTGTCAGGAACGTTTGAGAGCTTCGTTACCAACTTTAACCTTAACTGGTTGGAAATGACTAATACAGAGCTCCTAGCAGCGCTCCAGGCGGTAGAGGACGGAATGAAGGCAGGAGCCCAATCCCTGAATGTAGAGCGGAAGTCTTCTCTGAAAGCCAAAGGCAAGTTTCAGAAAAAAAAAATCTAAAAAGCTCATGAAGGTGGGCCAGATGTAGTTGCAGGTTTCTAAGCAAGATGGTCCAGCGAAGCCCAAAGAAAAATATTTTCGATGTAGCAAGAAGGGACACTGGAAGGGTGACTGCCACGTGGCTCCTAAGAAGGCTGAGACGGGTATATCTCAAATCCACATAGTGAAAACCCTTGTAGCATCTAGTTGTTCTCCAGTCTTATAGATTGTGGATTCTGGTTCCACTAACCATGCTTGCAATAATTTGTAGGAGTTCAAGGAGGCGAGAAAACTGGGTGATAGAAAGATCATCCTGAGCATGAAAACTGAGGCTGTGGCAGAGGCTGAAGCAGTTGGAGATGTCGTTTTGTAGTTTTTTGATAGAAGAAGTTTATTACTTAGAGACATACTTTATGTACCGTCCTTGAGACGAAATTTAATTTCTATTTCCTTATTGAATAATGAAGGTTTTTCAGTTTTATTTGATCCTTCTAGTGTATCGATTAAATTGAATGGTTCCTTTATTTGCAAGAAAAAAATACAGAATGGTCTCTATGTAATTAACTCCAATAATAAGTAGGATAACATAACCGAAACCTATGTAGTTAATTCATCTAAAAGAAAAAATCCCTCAGATAATCTAATACTCCTTTGATATCTAAGGCTTGGACACATAGCCTCAGACAGAATTCACAGGTTGGTTAAGATAGGACTTTTAAGTCCAGATATTTTGGAAAGCCTACCAACGAGTGAGTCTTACCTGAAAGGCAAGATGATTAAAAGAACTTTCCGAGCCAAAGGTAGCAGATCTCAGGAGATATTGGAGTTGGTACACACTGATGTATGTGGGCTCATAAGTATCTATGCCATAAGAGGCTTCGAGTATTTTATCACCTTCACAGATGATCACTCGAGATTTGGATACATATATCTAATGCGGCGGAAGTCTGAATCCTTTGATAAGTTCAAGGAGTTCAGAGCTGAAGTAGAAAAGAAGATAGGTAAGAGTATCAAGTCTCTTCGATCAGATCGAGGAGGGGAATACCTATCGGACTATGATGAGTTATGCAATATTGTCATCTAATTTTTAGGGTTATGCCCTAGAGACGGCAGCATATACCTTGAACTTTGTTCTATCAAAGTCAGTACCTCTAACTCCTTGGGAGTTGTGGTTGAAGCGAAAGCCAAGCCTACATACTTTAAGATTTGGGATTGTCCAGCACATGTACGAAAGGACAAGCGAGACAAGATGGAGTCAAAAACTAAGGTATGTCTATTCGTTGGGTATCCAAAAGGGACAAAGGGTGGTTTATTTTATGATCCTGATGATAGAAAGGTTATCATCTCGATAAATACTATATTCTTGGAGTAGGATTATTTAATGGACCATAAGCCCACCAATAAAATAGTTCTTGAAGAATTGCTTGGTATTGATGGGAGTATGCAGACAGAAAATATAGTGAGAGCCAATACCATTAAGATAAACGATACTGTAGAATCGACTCCTATGGAACCATCGCAGGCTCATCGCAGTGGAAAAACCACAAGAGCTCCTGATAGATACATTGGAGAAGCCTATTTGGTAGATCCAGAGTTTCAGGAGGATGATCCTCTGAACTATGATGAAGCGATGGTATCCTCTGACCATGCAGCATGGCAGAAAGCCATAGAGACAGAACTAACATCGATGTCCCAAAACTTGGTCTAGACACTTGTAACATTGCCTCATAATATTATACCTGTTGGGTGTAAGTGGGTGTACAAAAGAAAAAAAAATCCGGATGGTACCGTTGAGACTTACAAAGCTAGACTAGTCGCTAAGGGTTATACCCAGCGAGAAAGGATCAACTATGACGAAACCTTTTCGCCAGTATCTATGCTTAAGTCTATCCGGATCATTTTGTCTATTTACAGCCCATTATGATTGGGAGATCTGACAAATGGACGTTAAGACCACATTCCTCAATGGAGATTTGGAAGAAGATATCTATATATCTCAGCCTTCAGGCTTTGTCGTAAAAGGTCAGGAAAGTCTAGTATGTAAGTTGCAAAGGTCCATTTATGGACTGAAGCAAGCATCAAGAAGTTGAAACATGCATTTTGATCAGGTTATCCAGTCTTATGGATTTGAACTGAATGTGGATGAACCATGTGTTTATAAAAGGAGCGATAAGATTGTAGTAGTTTTTATAGTGCTTTACGTAGACAATATCTTGCTCATTGGAAATAATATTGGAACGTTGTCTACAGTAAAGGTGTGGTTGTCCTCTCAATTTGACATGAAAGACCTAGGTGAAGCGAGTTATGTTCTGGGTATCATGGTAACTCGAGATCATCAGAACAAGACTCTCTCGCTGTCACAGTCAGCCTACATAGATACTATATTGGTCAGATTCAGTATGCACAACTCCAAGAAGGGACTAGTTCCATGCAGACATGGAATAAAATTATCCAAGGATCAGGGTCCTAAGACTCCTAAGGAGAGGACAGAGATGCAGAAGATACCTTATGCTTCGGCTGTAGGAAGTCTGATGTATGCTATGTAGTGCACGAGACCAGATATATGTTAGGCAGTAGGCATGATGGGCAGGTATCAATCAAATCCGGGTCCAGGGCACTAAATTATTGTGAAAAGTATACTTAAGTATCTCCATAGGACGAGAGATTATGAGTTAGTTTACTCTTCACAGGAACTGATACCGATTGGATATACGGATTCTGACTTTGTAGCAGATCCGGAATCCAGGAAATCGGTGTCAGAGTTTGTATTTTTATTGAGAGAAGGAGCTGTCAGTTGGAGGAGCATGAAGCAGGGATGCATCACAAATTCGATGATAGAGGCTGAGTATGTCACGGCGTGCGAGATAGCCAAGGAGACGGTGTGGCTCAAGAAGTTCCTCACAGACTTAAGATGTGTATCGGGATCTTAAGATCCTATTATTCTTTACTGTGATAATAGTGGAGCAGTAGCACAATATAATAAGCCAAGATATCACCAGAAGAGTAAGCATATTGAGCGGAAATACTACATTATCTGGGACTTGCAAAATGGAGAGGAGGTTGCAGTGACTCAGGTGGCGTCTGCAGATAACATGGCGGACCCTTTCACAAAGGCGTTACCGACCAAGGCTTTTGAGAAGCACGTGGATGCCATGGGAGTTAAGACTGTCATTCCCCGCTAGGCCAAGTGGGAGATTGTTGTAGCTCGTATGTCCTGAGCGTGGATTTTCTATATTAATATTAATAAAGATGATTTTGGTTATTGCTTTAATTAGAATACTACTTTGGTGTATGTTAATTTATTTATATTTAAAGGACCCTAAGGAACACAGTAGGCCACTGAGGCGCATGGTGGATCCATGCTTGGGAGACCTAGTGGACCAGTTCTGTGTAGACCTAGAACTAGTTCACAGCTTTGGTAATGTCGGTCGCTTCATCGAGAATAAGCTGTTGGCATGTAGAGGATGTGGTGAAGTCTCTACTAAGGGAACGTGAGATTCCCATTCACCTGACCAAGCATGATGATCATGTTGAACAGGAACCAAGACGGTGCACAGTTCAGTGATTCAGACACTGGTGCATAAACTGTCTTACTACTATAGATAATCTATCCTTAATCTTGAGGGACCATGTACACTAAGTCAACTAGTTAAGTGGTACGTGTTTTGATATACCAGCGTGTGCGGACTTTCCATAGTCCAATACCACGGTACGTTGGGTTACCCGGCTGGCGCTTGAGGGGCATGCAATCTCTACAAGTTATCCGACGTCCAATGTTGGATGGGTGCGTTTTGATGAGTCAATATGTCCACACAATTAATCCAGGCTTAGTGGTTATCAGTATGACTGACGACATTTCGGATGCTAGGCATAGCACCAGAAGTTGTGTGGTGTTATAGATGATAAGTCATCAAATCCTAGTCAAATAATCGATCGGGATCTGACTGTGTTCCCCACCGCCCGAGTCATATCATGGCACCAGTAATAGGAAAGACTAAGGATTATCAGAGTATAGTAGAGAATAGGGTTACGAGGGAGTAACATAAGTTTAGGATCACTAGAGTTCAACTCGCGTCGCACTTTGGGTGGCTACACGGGTTAATCGGATTAGGGCTGATTAACAAAACTTTTAGTGTGTCACCGGAACAGTTAATCAGGGATCCAGTTGGAGCTAAAGATCTTGAACCCTGAAGGTTCTACCCTGTTGTTACGTATAGGAATTGTTCCCCAACCTGGTTGGATGCATTGGATACGAAGTAGCACGATGGAGCGCAGGCCCAGAGCCTAAGAACCTAATTCATATATGTTAAAGGCCATAGGGGTATTTTGGTAAATACTGAAAATATGGCTTAGAACATATTGAATATGGATCTTAAAATGAGCGGAATAATTCCAGGAGCTCATAGGTGCTGACGGAACTCGATTCCGAGTAGCGCACCTCACTCAATCTCTTTTACAGTGTTTCACCTTTCGTGATGGGCGTTTTCGTCCAGGCTTCACAATAGAAATCCTAAAACCGACCCCCCCCCCCCCCCCCCATCCCTATCCCCTTGGGGCCAGTCCTAGCTTGTGTAAAGCACTTGGGGACTGGCCCTATAAGAGGATTAGAGAGAGAGGGGGGCCGGCCCTAAGTCTCCCTTCTCCAGAAAACCCGACCCCCCTCTCCTCTCTCCCTCTTTATGGTTTCGGCCAAGGAAGAAAAAGGAAGAAGAAGGAGGAAGGAAGGAGAAGGAAGAAGAGAGAAAGAGAAGGAGGAGATCTCACGGATCGCTATCGTCTTCGCAACAAATTCCTCCGTCGGCTCGTAGTCCTTGCACTCAGAGATAGGACTTCGAGGATTCCTCTTTTCGCAAAGGACAATGTGCCATCCGATAGCTTCCCTTGTGATTCACGTGCGGTTCATCATAGTTTCATTCTCTTCGGATCATAGATCCACAAGGTATGATGATTCTAAACACCTAACTAGATGCATGCATGTCTTCCGTAGATCATAGTATGCCTCTAGGGTGTCCGCACATATGCTAAGATTATAGATTTGCATATAGATTGTTTTGTAAAATTAATTGTAATGAAACATACACCGTGAGATCTTTGGATCTATCTTTTTTGCTTCCGTTGCGACTATGATAATAGGATTTAATTCCAACACCCTCAAGGGTCAGTACTCCCAGATCACCATCTGTGGAGTTAGGGTTTCTCAATCCATGCTGAGCTGCCATTAGAGCGGGATAACGCCTGCTCTGATACCAACTTGGCATAGCAGAAGCGGGGTCGAAGAGGAGCACGTCTTCTTCGATTTGACGACATATGGAGGATGCAACGATCCTCTCTCAAGAACTCTCTCGAATCTCACAAGATGCAAGAATTTTAAAAATAACAATCACTTTATTATAAAATATCAAAATCTGGATACCATTACGTGATAGTAGCGGACCTTTATATAGGGCTCATCCGAGTACTAAGAAGGAAAGAAAATAAAACGAAATAAAAAATTAATTACATTTCGTAAGAGCCTTTGATAAATCCGGCCTAATTTATGGTCTTGGTGCAAGATCACTTGGATACTGAATTGTTGTCAGTAACATCTTTCTTCTTTGGGTTTCAGTAATCAGATGATCTTCCTTCTAAGTCATTGTAGCTGCCATCTTTAGAAGAGAAGCATAATGGCTTGACTCTTTTGGAGAAACATGGGCTAGTTGTTGCTACCTCTTTGGGAGCGTCCCGATCTCCTACATCACACTTCCCCTGCCTGTGTGGTGGTCTTGTTCCCGCCAGGAGGCAGACTTCTATGCTTGTGCTGGCATGTGGTGTAACACCTGTGGTGTTAGATTTGAGAATAATAGAAATCCTCAATGGCTAGTTTCGTCTTTTTACAGCCAGACTTTTTCTTTGGGCTTTTTCCTAATAAATGGAACGTAAACCTATGAGATGTTTTACGTTCACATTCTCCGTAACTTCGAGCATGTCACGATGGTGCGTTCCGTGCAACGATCATGTGTATGCGCAGCCAGTTTCGGCAGCCCGGCAGGTAAACCCTAGAAAAGCGATAATTGGTCGATAGTTGTAGCTGCTTTGTTTCTTGCAAGAGATCGGGTAATCGGATCGTAACGAAACAAGATACGTTAGATGAGGCTCTGAGAGAGCCTTCAAATGAGCCTGAGTTAGGGTCGATCCGACACCCGGGTGAATAGTTATTGCTATTTTAAGTTTTGGAGTCTTTCTTTTTTTTCTGGAGATTCAGAAGTCAGAAAATTATGTACCAAGCGCTAACGCGTTCGCGTTAACGAGACCTTTCCAACGAATCCTCTCGGGCCCTATTCCGACTTCCGGTTTGATAGTTACAAGTGATTATTCTTTTCAGCCCGGTTGATGGACGAATCGCACCCGGATTCCAACCGAGCCCGGTTCAGGGCTCGGGACCGAGCCCGACCAGCCTTGGAGCCTGCCTCCCGGTCTCCTAGCATAATTTTAGGTCTCTTGACCTCCCTCCCCATTTATTTTAATCCGAAATTCGGATGGAAATAAACGGACAGGATTTGGGATGATAAATTCATAACTTTTAGTCCTTATCCCGATCTTTTAATCCTTATCCCCAGCCCTTATCACAACAGCCCCCCCCTCTACTATAAATAGAGAGAGAGAGAGAACGGGATGCAGAGAGAGAGAGAGCGAGAGCCGAAGATGGAGAAGGAGAAGAGATCGGACACCCCACCCGCCCCTCGCCGGAGCCCCGGCGAGCACGCCGTCACCCCGCAGGTCAGCCACCCCGGCCTCCTCCTCCCATCCTCCTCCGCGACCCCCTTCCTCCTCCCTTGCCGCGGCCCGCACGGGCGGACACCGCCGCCGCAACCGAGCCCTCCCCGGCGCACCACCACCGGCCGCCGTTACTTCAAACCCCGCGCGACCCCCCCCCCCCCCCCCCCCCCCGCCGTCCAAGCTTTTGGGGCTCCGACGAGGGCTCCGGCCGCCTCCCACCGTGCCTCCTCCGTAGGGGTGGTGCGGGAGAGGCCGGCCGAGCGCTCGCCGGCGCTCCAGGCCGCCCCTCCCGCCGGCCGCCGACGCGCAGGAATCCCCCCCCGTGCTGGTTTCGGTCTTGTGGGGAAGATGAACATGGGGGGGCCAAAACAGTAACTTCCTAGGTTTAAGTTAACCCCAGACCCGATCCTTTTAACCCCTGAACCCGACCCGGCTTTGCACTGCATACCCGACCCGGCTTTGCACTGCAGACCCGACCCGACCCAGCAGACCCAACCCATGCAGTGAACCGGTCTGGTTCACCTGAACCAGACCCGTGAACCAGACGATTTTGGTTCGACTGCCATTTCTCCGTCCGAACTCGGAATTGGACGAAACCAGCGCCATTTCGACCGACTCGGAAAATACTACCTGTTGGTCATAGTCTAGAATAGTATTTATACTGTTTAATACCCTGTTTTATCCTTGGACCCGATATTATCGCAGTACCGTGGTTTGACCGCCGTTTCATCGTCCGAACTCGGATTCGGACGAAACTAGCGGCATTGTGCTCAGAACTTTGAGTCCTACCTTTCAAACCCAGAATATAACCCTAGAACCTCTTCTACCCTAGTGAACCAACCATGCGATCGGTTTTACCGGTTCTACGTGGTTTGACCCGAAGCCATTCGACCGAAGTCGGATTCCAGCGAAACTAGAACCATCGGAAAGGGTTCTTCGAGCCCGATTCAATGAGTAGGTTTAACTTCTAATTACTTGATTGGCCTAGTATTGTTTAGATTCAAGTTCTTCAGTCGCATAGATTTGCGTGCTGTCGACTCAATGTTGGTCCCCTATCGAGGGTGCCCGACTATCCTTGGCATAGAACCCTCAACGTAGATTCTTTTGTTTTAATCGATAGCATTGTGATATAGAGCTGTGCATATTATCAGACCTTGATCGTGGTGATCCAGCGGAGACGGATCAGAGGCAGCTAGCAGGAGTCGTGTGCGATCGACAACCAGGTGACATCTACTACCCTTGCGTGGTCTTTAATAGTGGGAAATGAGAATGACTAAGGGTAGGTGTCCATGACACTGCATGCGGGCCCCGCCGGGCATCGTCGCATGTGGTCAAGTGGACCCCGCCTTGCATGCGGAGTCGCGAGTCCGGCGACGCATGCTTAAAATATTAATAGAATAATAATAATGATTGCTTTTGATTGTATGCATGGACACCGTAATTAGGATTCCCTTAAATTAATCATTAAATTGAATAACTAATAATTATCGGGACCCACCCTCCTGAGAGGAGTATGGCAACCCTCGCACACGGGTCACTGGGATGAGTGTTTTACTTTACTGATTTATTATGTTGCATTGGTTGCGAGAGGAGTACGGAACCAGGGGTAAATTGTTGAAAATGGTTAAACATTAATAGACTTTTTATTGCTTCATTGTATATGTTGAAAGATATTATATGTGAATCTACCTGGTTAAAGGGTAGGGACCCCGTGCGCGTAAGGGCCGTGAACCACCCTGCGCGTACAGCTGAAGTTAAGTAGGTTAGGGGTCACGGGCAAGGGTTGTGGTAAAGCCAATAGGAGGTGCCCTCGAGTAGGGATTGGCCTAGCAATCCCGTCCCGGGGAGTTGAAGTCCCCATAGTAAAGCAAGTTGGGCGGTAGAGCTCCACCGTGAAAGACGGGAAACCCCTTATGATCATCTGGGTGACTAGTGCATGGTGTTGGTGGATGCACGGCGAGAGAGTTGACCCTCTATATCGAAATAAAAGGCCCTATAGTAATGCCCGACCGGGGGCAGGATGAACAAAATATCCGGGGTTCACATTTTGATAGTGTGTGTTTAATCTATATATGAATTTAGAATTGAGTGACTGTTTACATGATGACTTCGTGACTTTATCTGAACATCTTATTTAATTTGTTCTTTAATGGTGTAGAACATTGAATGAACTTCATGTTAGATAACCTAGTGACAGTAGGAATTGCATGTGAATATAGACTACTGATAGGTTTAGGTATCATTCTGCAAACTTTGATTTTACTAGAACTGATAGATCTCATCTTAATTTATTAAGATTAGTTGTCTCATATTATTAAAGGCTATTAGGATGTCACTAGCCATTAATTTGGCTAATCTCCCAATTTCCTATTGGGGGCTACTCTTTCCCACGAGTAGGCTCAGTGCAGGTTCAGAGGCTCAGGAGTAGCAGTAGGAGTCCAGAGGCGGAGTTGGAGTTGCAGCTTTACCTTTCTGTTTAGTATGTCCGTCTTGTAGTCTTTTCTCTTTAGACATGGTAATTGTATTGGAATAAGAGTTTTTATTAGTTAGTTAGTATTCTATGGTTGTAGTTGCAATGGTTCCAGCTGAATTCTTTTGGGTAGGCCTCTCCTCAAGGCCCTAAGCATAGGATATATCATGATGAAAATATAAGTATATATAAATGACTAAATTGATTAACCTTGTAGATAGGAACCCTAGACTAGTGCACTTGAGTGTTAGGTAGTGGGTAAAACCACTTGGCTAGCCGTAGGAGGCTTGAGCCTCGTGCTCCCTCAGATAAACTCCCGTCAGTATGTAGTGGCACCGACAGGTCACTCATACTGAGAGGATATGACTTTTGAAGGTCGAGCCTTACTAGATAATATCTTCTCTCTGTTGATAATTTCTCTTTCTTTGCTTTTTAATAAAAATGTTTTTCGAAAAATCAAATTTAAAAGATTCCCCTCTTGTTTCTCTCTCCTTCTTGTTTTTCATATTAGAGAGCGTAGAAGCCCTGTGAGAACCCAAATTGGTGTAATTAATTGACCAGACCCAAAATCCCATCTTTTTCTCACCTCACACCCCAGGGATCGGTCTTCAGATTTCTGGGGCGTGACAGCTGGTATCAGAGCTTAGGGATATGTTCCTAGGAGTTTCGTTAGGATGTTATCTTATGATTATATTAATGGGAGGTCTAGGCTATAATAGTGCTAGGGTGATTCTAAAGATAGTCGGGAGATTGATTTGTGAGTATCTCTTAGAATAGTTAGTGATAGCTTAGTGTGTGTATCTAAGGATGAAAATATATGGTTTATTGTAGAGTTGGATAGGTTGGAGAAATTGATTTGTGATTAAGAAATTGTCCATACTTGAGTATTTGATTGATCAACACCTGATAGGGATTGATAGGGATATGTTTACCTCCGGACCTTAGTGTTTAGGTACAGAGCTAGTCGTGATGACTCAGGTAGGAATCACCTAGAACATCTTAACCAAGGATAGTGTTTGAGTCAATCACGGAGTTTTTATTTGGAGTCTAATGTTTATTTGGATTTGCTAGATGTGGGCCTGGTGGTGAGTTGACTAAGAACTGGATATCGAATTTTAGTTAGTAATATGGTTATTTGATTTTGGAAGATGAATGTATGATCGAATATGTTTGGGAGGATGTATATCGGCATGGTTGTGAGGTCCTCTTTTTGTTAGTTATTATTTTCAGCTAAACTTTAGTATTAGAAACCTAGCCGGTATTTTGGGACTTATTAATCTTCGTTGACCCTTAGCACTAGAGACCTAGCCGGTATCTTAGGATTCCTTGATTCTACATCGACCATTAGTATTAGAGGCCTAGTCGGTATTTTTAGGATCGTCCGTTATTTAGTTCTAGGTATAATCTTCTTGATAATTTTCTCTGGTATGTCATGGGTTGGTATAAAGCTTATATGTTATTTTAAAATAAATCCTATGAGTAGTGATGATGACCCATGGGGGTAGTGGTTTCAAAGAGTATACCAGGAGATGGAAATCTCAGGTAGTAGTTGAGTTCACATGGTTCCTAAATTTTGGAATGTCTCGATGAAGACCCTCGCGACAAGATACGCACTGTTCCTTGAGAACTTTGGCGGTGAATTATGACTGTCCGGTAGAGGACATTGTGAGGCTACGCACTGACTCTTCGGAGGCTTTGGCAGCTGGTTACGCAGTTCCTGTTGGAACTTGCGGCAGAGCGTGCACTGTTTCTTCGGAAACTTTGGCAGCTGGCAGAGCTTGCACTGTTCTCAATCGGAACTTTGGCAGCTGGTTACGCAGTTCCTGTTGGAACTTGCGACAGAGCGTGCACTGTTTCTTCGGAAACTTTGGCAGCTGGCAGAGCTTGCATTGTTCCCAATCGGAACTTTAGCAGCTGGTTACG
Organism: Chamaelirium japonicum; assembly: GCA_947650365.1. Classification (NCBI taxonomy): domain Eukaryota; kingdom Viridiplantae; phylum Streptophyta; class Magnoliopsida; order Liliales; family Melanthiaceae; genus Chamaelirium; species Chamaelirium japonicum. Next base: position 3,137,094 of record OX393557.1, on the reverse strand, counting down.
CAGTTCCTGTTGGAACTTGCGGCAGAGCGTGCACTGTTTCTTCGGAAACTTTAGCAGCTGGCAGAGCTTGCACTGTTCCCAATCGGAACTTTGGCAGCTGGTTACGCAGTTCCTGTTGGAACTTGCGGCAGAGCGTGCACTGTTTCTTCGGAAACTTTGGCAGCTGGCAGAGCTTGCACTGTTCCCAATCGGAACTTTGGCAGCTGGTTACGCAGTTCCTGTTGGAACTTGCGGCAGCGCGTGCACTGTTTCTTCGGAAACTTTGGCACCTGGCAGAGCTTGCACTGCTCTCAAAAGGAACTTTGGCAACTAGTTACACAGTTCTTGTTTGGACTCGCGGGAGAGAGTGCACTAGCCATAGGGCAGTGACGTTGAGATGAAATTGAGATAATTGAGTACTAGAGTGTTGATAGTGATCCTGCTAAGGAACTTGCTCACGGTTTTGGAAATTGAGAATGCATTATCAGGTGTAATCTTAAGAATAATCATTATTTAGGGGATTCACTTAGCTTTGTTTCTAATTGTTTTGGTTTAGAACCGATCAATCAATCTTGTAGAAAGATACTGTCAGTATAAGGTGTAGTCGTGTCGGTATCCTAGTTTTCGGCTCTATTTGGCCAGTAGGTTAGTTGTTCTCGTAGTTCAATATTTTCTACGTGAGTAGTAGGTTTCCTCGTATATCTGAATTGTGCATCATAGTGTATCTTTTAGAAGGTTTCTAAGTCTTGCGATAATAACATAATTGGAATTGTTAGTGTTAGGTCTTTCATTGAGCGTCAGCTTTTTCATTGTTCTCTTCTTATTCTCGCTCGTTTGTGGTTTAGTGTTTTACCTGGAATTCAACATTTTTTTAGGTTAGTTAGTGTGTATGTTGTAATATCCAATTCATATCTTAGTGGTTTTTCTTGTAGGTTAATAGGGTAGTAGTGGTTGTGTAGGTAATAGACGCATTTGCTCCGGAGAGAAGTCTCATAGGACTTAAGTCTAGGCGTACTAGTTCGAGTTATCTAGTTGTTTTCAATTCAATTCTATAGGTATATAGGTATATGTTTATTTGTAGGAATTGTGTTTCCGTGTTAGTACCGTTAGTTGAGAATGTCTCGTGATCTTGTTTCGTGAAATCGGATTGCTACCTCACTTTGAATAAGGGGGACGCTCCTTGTCCAGGGAAGGGAGATAATTCAAAGTCACGAAATTTTTATTAGTCCATAATTGTTAGGACCACGATTGAACGTTATGCCTTGTGTGAGCTCCACGAGAACCTAATGTTCTAATACTATCCTAATAATTATGTAACTCGATTGTATAAGTTCGGTTAGTAGTCTCGTTAGTGGCGGAGTCTTTCTCTTTTTAGTATGATTGGCGTATTGATTTAATTTCTCGTGGACTGTATTAGAAAGGATATGGTACCAGTTGTGAATTCGTATTCGTTACTTTAGTGGTAGGTTGGTAGGATTGTATCGTCAGTTTTAGTAATTGAATTTTCGGGACGAAAATTTCTTTAAGGTGTGTAGGTTGTAACACCTGTGGTGTTAGATTTGAGAATAATAGAAATCCTCAATGGCTAGTTTCGTCTTTTTACAGCCAGACTTTTTCTTTGGGCTTTTTCCTAATAAATGGAACGTAAACCTATGAGATGTTTTACGTTCACATTCTCTGTAACTTCGAGCATGTCACGATGGTGCGTTCCGTGCAACGATCATGTGTATGCGCAGCCAGTTTCGGCAGCCCGGCAGGTAAACCCTAGAAAAGCGATAATTGGTCGATAGTTGTAGCTGCTTTGTTTCTTGCAAGAGATCGGGTAATCGGATCGTAACAAAACAAGATACGTTAGATGAGGCTCTGAGAGAGCCTTCAAATGAGCCTGAGTTAGGGTCGATCCGACACCCGGGTGAATAGTTATTGCTATTTTAAGTTTTGGAGTCTTTCTTTTTTTTCTGGAGATTCAGAAGTCAGAAAATTATGTACCAAGCGCTAACGCGTTCGCGTTAACGAGACCTTTCCAACGAATCCTCTCGAGCCCTATTCCGACTTCCGGTTTGATAGTTACAAGTGATTATTCTTTTCAGCCCGGTTGATGGACGAATCGCACCCGGATTCCAACCGAGCCCGGTTCAGGGCTCGGGACCGAGCCCGACCAGCCTTGGAGCCTGCCTCCCGGTCTCCTAGCATAATTTTAGGTCTCTTGACCTCCCTCCCCATTTATTTTAATCCGAAATTCGGATGGAAATAAACGGACAGGATTTGGGATGATAAATTCATAACTTTTAGTCCTTATCCCGATCTTTTAATCCTTATCCCCAGCCCTTATCACAACAGCCCCCCCCTCTACTATAAATAGAGAGAGAGAGAGAACGGGATGCAGAGAGAGAGAGAGCGAGAGCCGAAGATGGAGAAGGAGAAGAGATCGGACACCCCACCCGCCCCTCGCCGGAGCCCCGGCGAGCACGCCGTCACCCCGCAGGTCAGCCACCCCGGCCTCCTCCTCCCATCCTCCTCCGCGACCCCCTTCCTCCTCCCTTGCCGCGGCCCGCACGGGCAGACACCGCCGCCGCAACCGAGCCCTCCCCGGCGCACCACCACCGGCCGCCGTTACTTCAAACCCCGCGCGACCCCCCCCCCCCCGCCGTCCAAGCTTTTGGGGCTCCGACGAGGGCTCCGGCCGCCTCCCACCGTGCCTCCTCCGTAGGGGTGGTGCGGGAGAGGCCGGCCGAGCGCTCGCCGGCGCTCCAGGCCGCCCCTCCCGCCGGCCGCCGACGCGCAGGAATCCCCCCCCGTGCTGGTTTCGGTCTTGTGGGGAAGATGAACATGGGGGGGGCAAAACAGTAACTTCCTAGGTTTAAGTTAACCCCAGACCCGATCCTTTTAACCCCTGAACCCGACCCGGCTTTGCACTGCATACCCGACCCGGCTTTGCACTGCAGACCCGACCCGACCCAGCAGACCCAACCCATGCAGTGAACCGGTCTGGTTCACCTGAACCAGACCCGTGAACCAGACGATTTTGGTTCGACTGCCATTTCTCCGTCCGAACTCGGAATTGGACGAAACCAGCGCCATTTCGACCGGCTCGGAAAATACTACCTGTTGGTCATAGTCTAGAATAGTATTTATACTGTTTAATACCCTGTTTTATCCTTGGACCCGATATTATCGCAGTACCGTGGTTTGACAGCCGTTTCATCGTCCGAACTCGGATTCGGACGAAACTAGCGGCATTGTGCTCAGAACTTTGAGTCCTACCTTTCAAACCCAGAATATAACCCTAGAACCTCTTCTACCCTAGTGAACCAACCATGCGATCGGTTTTACCGGTTCTACGTGGTTTGACCCGAAGCCATTCGACCGAAGTCGGATTCCAGCGAAACTGGAACCATCGGAAAGGGTTCTTCGAGCCCGATTCAATGAGTAGGTTTAACTTCTAATTACTTGATTGGCCTAGTATTGTTTAGATTCAAGTTCTTCAGTCGCACGGATTTGCGTGCTGTCGACTAAATGTTGGTCCCCTATCGAGGGTGCCCGACTATCCTTGGCATAGAACCCTCAACGTAGATTCTTTTTTTTTAATCGATAGCATTGTGATATAGAGCTGTGCATATTATCAGACCTTGATCGTGGTGATCCAGCGGAGACGGATCAGAGGCAGCTAGCAGGAGTCGTGTGCGATCGACAACCAGGTGACATCTACTACCCTTGCGTGGTCTTTAATAGTGGAAAATGAGAATGACTAAGGGTAGGTGTCCATGACACTGCATGCGGGCCCCGCCGGGCATCGTCGCATGTGGTCAAGTGGACCCCGCCTTGCATGCGGAGTCGCGAGTCCGGCGACGCATGCTTAAAATATTAATAGAATAATAATAATGATTGCTTTTGATTGTATGCATGGACACCGTAATTAGGATTCCCTTAAATTAATCATTAAATTGAATAACTAATAATTATCGGGACCCACCCTTCTGAGAGGAGTATGGCAACCCTCGCACACGGGTCACTGGGATGAGTGTTTTACTTTATTGATTTATTATGTTGCATTGGTTGCGAGAGGAGTACGGAACCAGGGGTAAATTGTTGAAAATGGTTAAACATTAATAGACTTTTTATTGCTTCATTGTATATGTTGAAAGATATTATATGTGAATCTACCTGGTTAAAGGGTAGGGACCCCGTGCGCGTAAGGGCCGTGAACCACCCTGCGCGTACAGCTGAAGTTAAGTAGGTTAGGGGTCACGGGCAAGGGTTGTGGTAAAGCCAATAGGAGGTGCCCTCGAGTAGGGATTGGCCTAGCAATCCCGTCCCGGGGAGTTGAAGTCCCCATAGTAAAGCAAGTTGGGCGGTAGAGCTCCACCGTGAAAGACGGGAAACCCCTTATGATCATCTGGGTGACTAGTGCATGGTGTTGGTGGATGCACGGCGAGAGAGTTGGCCCTCTATATCGAAATAAAAGGCCCTATAGTAATGCCCGACCGGGGACAGGATGAACAAAATATCCGGGGTTCACATTTTGATAGTGTGTGTTTAATCTATATATGAATTTAGAATTGAGTGACTGTTTACATGATGACTTCGTGACTTTATCTGAACATCTTATTTAATTTGTTCTTTAATGGTGTAGAACATTGAATGAACTTCATGTTAGATAACCTAGTGACAGTAGGAATTGCATGTGAATATAGACTACTGATAGGTTTAGGTATCATTCTGCAAACTTTGATTTTACTAGAACTGATAGATCTCATCTTAATTTATTAAGATTAGTTGTCTCATATTATTAAAGGCTATTAGGATGTCACTAGCCATTAATTTGGCTAATCTCCCAATTTCCTATTGGGGGCTACTCTTTCCCACGAGTAGGCTCAGTGCAGGTTCAGAGGCTCAGGAGTAGCAGTAGGAGTCCAGAGGCGGAGTTGGAGTTGCAGCTTTACCTTTCTGTTTAGTATGTCCGTCCTGTAGTCTTTTCTCTTCAGACATGGTAATTGTATTGGAATAAGAGTTTTTATTAGTTAGTTAGTATTCTATGGTTGTAGTTGCAATGGTTCCAGCTGAATTCTTTTGGGTAGGCCTCTCCTCAAGGCCCTAAGCATAGGATATATCATGATGAAAATATAAGTATATATAAATGACTAAATTGATTAACCTTGTAGATAGGAACCCTAGACTAGTGCACTTGAGTGTTAGGTAGTGGGTAAAACCACTTGGCTAGCCGTAGGAGGCTTGAGCCTCGTGCTCCCTCAGATAAACTCCCGTCAGTATGTAGTGGCACCGACAGGTCACTCATACTGAGAGGATATGACTTTTGAAGGTCGAGCCTTACTAGATAATATCTTCTCTCTGTTGATAATTTCTCTTTCTTTGCTTTTTAATAAAAATGTTTTTCAAAAAATCAAATTTAAAAGATTCCCCTCTTGTTTCTCTCTCCTTCTTGTTTTTCATATTAGAGAGCGTAGAAGCCCTGTGAGAACCCAAATTGGTGTAATTAATTGACCAGACCCAAAATCCCATCTTTTTCTCACCTCACACCCCAGGGATCGGTCTTCAGATTTCTGGGGCGTGACATCCCGAGGAGAACCGGCTCTGATACCATTTTGTAACATCCGCCCCAAACACACAAGATACTGTCCGCTTTGCCCGTGCCCGCACGAGAACTTCCCAGGGAGGTCACCCATCCTGGTACTACTCTCGCCCGAGCACGCTTAACTACGGAGTTCTTACGAATTCCGTAGCGGCGCACGGTTTTAAAACGCGTCTTCTATGTTTGGGAGGGGAAATTATATAACTAGCTCAGGATCTCCTTCTCTCCAGGCGATGTGGAGCTAACTCATGGCCTTGTACACCTCACCTCACCTCACCTCATCCATCTTGGCATTCCCGCCTCAGGAGTCTTGGCTCTTGGCTCTTGGCTATTGGATCTTGGTCGTCACATGTGGCACCTCTTGAGGATTTGATTGTGATCCCCCATTGCTGAACCAAAAAAAGAAAAAAGAAAGACAACAACTTCAATGAGTTTTTTAAATATAACCCCCATTTTTCTCTGTTGTGTGCGTGCAAACCACCACCCTCCATTTCCTCTGCCCGTCGGCAACCCACCACCAATGCCATATCCCTCCTCCTCCTTATTCCTCTCTCCTTTTTCCTCCCTTCTTCTTCCTCCTCCTCGAAATTGCGACACTCGACCATACCAAATGCACCTTCTGTGTGCCCGAGTCGAGGTGCATTCGGTCTGGTGTGGCTGAGTGTCATAATTTCGAGGACTAGGAAAAGAGGAGGATGAAGTAGAAGGGGAGGGAAAAAGGAGGAGAAGAAGGGCACGATGAAGAAAAAGGGGATCGAGGAGGAGGAAGAAGAAGGGAGAAAGAAGAGGGAGATGGCGGTGTGGTGGGTTTCCGACGATGAAGGTAGGCGGCGGCTTGTACATGGCCGGTGATTGTTGCGACGGGCATGGGTTGCCTTTAGGATTTTTTTAGCACCCTACAATGTCTCACCGTGGGACAATTAAGGCCGACAGCCCCCTACCAATTATTAATTCGATGCAAGCGAAAATCTATCTTAGGTCTCAGGTACCAACCCCCGGAGACTTTACCAACTCACCTAGCTGGCATTTGCACCATTAGAATGTTATAGGGACATATTGGATAATTTTTTGGGGCGGATTGCAAATAGTCATTTTTAATGATTTCATTTTAGGATAGTTCCCAACAACCTTTTCCTCTACGCTTAGATCCACATTTTAGCATATTAATTGAAACGACTCTTTAGGTTAATACAAAACTAAATAAGCATTGTTAAGTTACCAAATTTACCAATCTACCATTATCTATATAACTTCATCTGATCCCTACGAAATATACAGTTTCGAGATCTAGTGTGGGACCACTATAGCTGCGACAATGATTTCACTACAGCACCTACTGTGAAATCATTATAGGAGCTATAGTGATTCCGTTGTGGCTGCTAAAAAACACATTGCTATAGTAAATCACTGTAGCAATAATACTTAATTCTGTAGCAATTGTACTCAAACTGTAACAGCTATAATTAAATCACTGTATCATCTATAGTGATTTTGTCGTGGCTGCTAAAAACATGTTGCTACAATGAAAATCATTGTAACAAAGTAGCCATAGTATTCATTCAATTCAGTATTATTTGTATATATTTGCTACAGTGAAATCACTGTAGCAACGATAATGACTTTGCCATAGCTGCTAAAAATACTTTGCTACAGTAAAATCACTGTAGCAATAGTACTCAATTACAGTTGCATAATACTCAATTGAACTGAGTATTATTTGCATAAAATTGAGTACTTTGCTACAGTTAAACAATTGAGGGAAACCTTTTTAGCCGCCAGTGTGAATTTCACTATAGCAGGTACATTGAAATCACTGTAACAATCCGTGCCAGTAGAATAAGAGTAGCAAGACACGGAAGAGGTGGTTAGGCGGTCGTCAAAGTCATGCGAATTCAACCATTTTCTCGCGTTCAAAAGTAAGTAGCATTGCAGAGAAAAATCATATGCTGAGCTTTCGAAAAAAGAGTGAAACCCAACCAAGCTTCCTTGCACTATTTGGAACGGACTAAACTCAGATTGGACACGCCTATAGCTAAAGGAAAGTACAACGAGCCGTAGCAGGAGGGAGGCCAATGTCCCGTCAGATACCACGGATTTTCTATTTGAAATTTGAAATTTGAAATATGAAATATGAAATAGTAGACGATTACAATGATTTTACTGTAGAAATTTTTTTTTTTATATTTATGGTGAAATTACGGGTTGTTACAGTGAAATTACTATAGCAACCCGTGCCACTATTTTCATTTTAAAAAAGTGTCCATATATCATCTACTGTTATTTAATTTGGAAGGATCTCATGGATATTTTTGGTATTTTAAAAAACCACGTCATTCAAAACTTTTGGGGAATGATACGTTAGGTGCAACACCCGAAGAAGAGGGTCATTCTTTAATTGTTATTATTCCGTAGATCTATGCCCTTTTTAATTGTTATTATTTCGTAGATCTATGCCTAGTTGAAATTATTTATCGTTCTATATTTTTCGGTGATTCTATACATGGATCTGTACTTTATTTTGTCTAAGTTAGGACCGTCTGTAGTATTTCGTGGGCTGTAGCTTGAAGCCTGTAGACGGCTCGATTCCAGTTCTTACCTGCGGCCCGCGGCCCGCGGCCCGCGGCCCGCCGGCCTGCCGGACTCCATGTGTTCTGTACGAGGACTACTCTTGTGACTTTAGGCACGTGCAGGAGGCGAGGTTTAAGCGGTTTATCGCAAGTTATGAAGCATCATCAGATTCTTCACTGCAACAGCGAGCAGCGCTCGGACGAGTCAGACCGACAAAACGACGCCGACGAAGCCCTAGCCCTAACCTATTAGGAGCTCTCGCTGCGTTCGGCTCTTCCACTATGGCGGCAGACGTCGCCTTGGAGGCGGAGTCCTCGAATCCCTGCTGTGCGGAGGTAACAAGATCCCTAATCTATTCCGCGTCTCCTTCCTCTCTTTGGTTTTTGCTGTTTCTTTGAATTATTTGGTTGTAATTCTTGCTTGGTGTTTGATCTTCAGGTTAAAAATAAGTATTCGTTGATGAAAGAGAGCAGGAATACCCTTCGGAAAGCCGTGAAGTTCCTCGACGAACAAGTAGTGAAGCTCATGGGCGAGAATACCCAACTCAGGAAAGGTATGCTCATTGGTGATCATCTCCTGCATTGCCTGATTTCGTTTCGTTCTGATTGGAATTTAAGAGATCTTTTTTTTTTCCCACTTCAGGACGAACGGATTTTTATAACTCGAATTCTGATGGATTAGGGTTTGTTAGTTTTTATCAAAATTTTCTACCACCATTATCTAAGTTTTCACAGTTTCGCTATTTCTCTAAATTACCATATAGGCGGCGACTGGTTGCTATTTCTCTCAAAATTTTCTACCACCATTATCTAAGTTACCAATGTCAGCAAATACTTAATTCCATGCACATGTACCTAATCCAATATAAAATATCTAAATTTGAAGTATATAAAAGAGTTGGCTTTATTTTAATTAAAATTGCATTGTTCTTAATGCATGTCTTGATTAAATTTAGAGATGAATGACAAAGAAGGATTCATAAAGCCGACCCCAAGTAGATGGGACATGGCTTATGGTTATGGTTATGGTTAATGCATGTCGTGTCATCTTTAAGAATTGGTTGGTTTTATAATGTTAATGATCATAATGCATCACAATTTTCTCTCTATGTAAATCTTATGTTTTTGTCAAATATAACTGCTATCCAGCATATGAGGAGGAGCGTATGCGAGGAGACCAAGAGAAAGAAGCAAAAGAAAATGTGATCACCATTAGATGTGAGCTGGAGAAAGAGCTGAACAATTTGAAGGCAGAACTATCTCCATATCAGAAAAGCGGAGGCTCAAGAAGCTTAGATGAAGATGAAATTAAGCTTCTTGAATCTCGGATTTTAGAAAGGGAAGCAGAAATAAAAAGACTTTGGGCACAGCTTAAAGAAGAGGAGAAGAGATGTGATTCTGAGAAGAAGAAGGTTGAAGAGGAGAAGGAGAAAGCTGCAGAAGCCGGGAAGCTGCTAATGATGGAAAAGCGTAAGGCAGAAGAAAACCGGAGGCTTGTGGAGATTGAGAGGAGCAAAGCTCAAGATTGTAGGCTTTCCATGGAAAAATTGAAGTCTGAATCTAATGAATTAAGAGCTAAGTTGGCTGTGGAGAAATCGAAATCAGCTGATGCAGTTAAGAAGTTTGAAGCAGAGAGGCAGAAGACATGTGAAGAAAAGATGCGTGCTGATTTAGAAAGGGCAGAAATAGAAGAGCAGAAAAAGCTCATGAATTTAGTAAAGAAGGCAATGGACGAGAAATCACATATAGATCGTTTATCCCTCGAGTTAGAGGAGGAGAAGCAAAAGAGAGAAGAATTACAGAAAAAGATAGAGGAGACTCTATCTTCTCAAAGTGGAAGGAAAAAGTGTTCAAGTCTTGGACATGGAAAATGTAAGTGTGTCACAAATAGAGAAAGTGCTGATGTGAAGCTTTTAAGGGAGCAACTCAAGCTGGAAAAGAAGTGTGTGAAGTATGCTAGAAGAATGGTCCAGCTAGAAAAAGCAGAAAAGAGTACTATATTGCAACAACTTAATCTCTTAAAGCAGGAGTTCTTTCAACTTTCTTGCTGCTTGAACATGCTCGATGACCGTCTCTCTTACAGCACTGAAGGTAAAGCGGGATTGACAAAGGTTTGTGCCCATTTTATTTGTCTATTTATTTTGAACAATAAAGTAAAATTTCTTGATTATCAATCAATATTTAATTCACTGATCAAGTATACAACTTTCCCAAGCTATCCTATGCATTGTTTCTTTGAGCTCTGTTGGCATAATTAAGTGTACAAGGATTGCATAGCATATGATAAGTATAGGGAGATAGAGGTATAACTTTTGCAGTAAGATCTACCACAATTTTATGTTCCCTCTGCACATGGGAAACTTTTAAGTTATCAAGTGATGCACTAGTAGCCAAATTTTTTATAGCAAACTTTAACCATACTGGTTTCTTTGTTTTTCATATTGTCTTGCTGAATGGCTGAATGGTAGTCTTGCTTGTTCAAAGGCATTCTCTTGATCAGGTTAGTAGAGGTAAGATTTTTTTTTTCACTCCCACCAATCAAGAAGGCAAATGGCTCCTTTGGACAATATGCTATGGTGTCAGAGATGCTGGACCTTTTTCACTCAATTGTTTGTTCTTATAACCAAATAACCAATGCAAGAGGCTAGCCCTCAATATCACCTTCAAGGTCTTCTTGTGCATGCTCGCCCTCAAATATTCCTTCTCAGCAATAGTGGTCATAAGCTTCCACTGGGAATATGTGCTCGTGATGTGTTGAGTGTACCACACTTAAATCATGCCAAAATTGGAGCTATAGGTTGCACTGGTGGAGTCACTAATGGATTCCAGAGTAATGGAAGGGTATCGTGGCTATCTTTCTTGTCGAAGCATGCGTTATGAGCTGTCCTCAACTTCCAAAGCATGCTGATTAATTTCTTCCACTGCTGTAAGTTTGTGTCCACTACTCGATCGTATTTCTTCAGTCTTCACCTAGTTCAACTCTGTATTTTGACGCCTAAGCTTCTTGTGAAATTGGAGCTGGAGGACTTGGTTATAATTGATAGGCAGAAATTTCTGCTTTTGTAAGTTCTTCATATCATTGTGTAAAACTCGAAACTTAGGCTCGACTCAAAAGCCACCCGAGTCGATTAAACTCGGTCCGACTTGACTGAGTTTTATCCCAACTCGGCCAAATAACTCGACTCAAAATTTGGCTGAGTCGAGTCAACTTGGCCTGACTCAGTCTTTTTTTATCAAGTTTTAAAACAGTGCTTCATATCTACCCATGTAGCCTGGTGTTTGGGAGTGACTCGTTGACGCATCCACCACTTTTAGGAGCCCCCTTCAACTTATCAGCAATAAATTGGACTTGCCTAGGTTTGGGTAACTGAAACCATGCAAAATAATCCAAACCAAAAAGATTCCAGGCTTCATCTGAACGATGAAACCTTGAACATCTAGCTTGACGTGCTTACCTGCATAAAGCTGAAATAATCTATAGCATTGTGTTGTTTACTTGTTTTGATGCCCTCACAATAGGATTCTTCTTTGGTTTCAATTGTGCTCCCATTCCACAGAAGTAGTGTCCTTAGTTAAAACTATATAATCTGTTATGTAAAGGAGGTGTATAAGTTGTAGACTTGTTGGCTAAGAAGCACTGACACTGGTACGGGCATAGTAACAAAGTTCGCCGATTTATTCAAAAAAACGCATTTAAAACGCGAACTAAAGGACTGTCGTTTTGTTGCCGTTTTATTACCGAATTTTAATAGTTACAAAAGTCGTCATTTTTTTAGCGTTTTATTGAAAAAAACGGTTAAAAAATCGCGTTTTTTTGCCGATTTTGGTGACACAGGCCCGGATATAGGCAGACCGAATGATGTGTTTGAATCACAACCATCAATTTAAAATAAACCATGAGATCACTGCCTTTACTCAGTCCTGATCCATCTGAGATCACAGCCATCAGTTTCACCCAATCCCGAGCAATGGCTGTGATCTCATATGGGTTTAAGTAACCCCCGAGCCAACTCTCGACTCCCCGAGCGGCCTTAGGGTTTGCGATTGAAAAAAAAAGAGGGCGAGAGGAGAGAAAGAGGCCGGTGCTCGTGTGACGAGGCCGGCAGCCATCGATCCCCCTCTTCCTCCCCTCATGCTCGTGCAACGAATCTGACAGCCATTAATCCCTTTCTTCCTCCCCTCGTGCTTGTGAGGCAAAGTCCGGCGAAGCCGGAGGGTTTCGGTGAGCATCTTCCTTCTCTGCTCTTCCTCTTTCTCTTCTCATCTCACTCTGTTCCTCTTCCCTTTCTCTTCTCTCCCTCTATTCCTCTTCCCTTCTTCTTCTCCTCATGCTCGTGCGACGAATCATTGTTTTTGTTTATGTTGCTATTTGGTATAGCAGCCGACAATCTTCTTTTTTTTCGCAAGAAGCTTCATTTGCAAATTAATTCATGCAAGCTTCTTCTGCATATCAAGGTAATAATAATCAATAAATATCATGATAGAAAAACAGTGATGATGCTATTAAAAAACGTAGGCTAAAACTTTAAATCACGTTTGGAATGTCTTAGTTGCTTTAATGTTGGCTAAAACTTTGTTGATTTGTTGTTGTTGATCTATCATCTTTATATACGTCACGTAGAAATGTCTTAGTTGCTTAAATGTAGGCTAAAAACTTGAATTTGAAGGCCCCGAACTTTCCGATTTTTTTCAAATTTCACCCTCGCCGATTAAAACCCGAACTCGTTTTTTTCCCCGACTTTTACCCGTTTTTTTCCCGAACTTTCCGATTTTTACCGAACTTTTCCGAGTTTTTCCCTCGCCGACTTATTACCGAACCCGAACTTTGTGACTATGGGTACGGGGACACGGGTACGACACGACACGGGTTCGCCGACATGGCAAATCCTAAAAACGGAGGACACGGGTGCGACGGGGACACGACAAAATAAATTAATATTTTTAAATTAATATTTTATGTGTTTGCAATTCATATATATTTCAATAACCGAAAAAAACTCATAGAAAACAACTAAAATGAAAATTTAATGCATACTGAATCGCAATCGTTAGTTACATCCAGCCCAATTGGTGAATCGCAGACAACTCTAAATGGTATGGAAAATAACGGTTGTGTTTCAGTTTTGACTTCAACCTATCTGAAACCTCAGAGGATAAGATAAGTTAAAGCCAAACCTGAATCGTAACCGTCCATCATAACCATCCTGACAAGTGAATCACACTCAGGAAATGGCATGCAAAAGAACGGATGCGATTTAGTTTTGGCCTCAACCTATCTGATCCTCTAAGGTTATAATCTCAGAGGATCAGATAGGTTGAAGCCAAAACTGAATCACCACAGCTTGTAACCCGAGTTACCCGACCCTATATCGAACAGTCCGTCAACCCGGAGTGTTCGGTGCGTGTCCGACAAGTGTCCGGCGAGTGACCGATTCTCGGAAGCACGTAGGACACGGCACATGTGTGTCCGGTGCGTGTCCGGCGCGTGTCCGACGAGTGTCGGTGTTCGACACGGATACGGGAGGCCTGGGGAAGTGTCTGTGCTTCCTAGCTTGTAGGACTTTTCCCTTTGAAAACGAACTTTTATTGATCTTGCTCTTTGGATGCCACTTGCCTCCTGGTGTTTGAATCTCTCATCGACGCATGCATAAAGACTTTTAAGTTTTAATGCCTTGATGTTTGCTTTGAATTTTTCAAATCCATCATCAATTGTTTATGCTTACTAAGCTTTGTCTCCAGGGTTTCGAGCCTCATGGTGATAATTGTGATGAGGACAATAGGGAGCTAATTAGAGATATGTCCGATGAAGAAATTGTTTAGTTAGAAAAAAATCCAACCTGAACAAAGTCCCTGGACCAGACTGGTTCCCGGCGTCCTTCTAACAACAAATGTGCCCTTTGATCTGGGATTTCTAAAGGACCCTCAACTCCACAATCACAATTAAAGTCGTAACAAAAGGTGGTTTGCTGCTGATCCTTTTCCCGGCATTGGAAAGACCTGACAAACAATCCTTAGATTGGGAAATGTGCTATATGGAGGTTTTTCTGATTGTTGACGTACTGACTCATGATCTGCTTATTGAGAATCTGAGATCTATGATCCTCTGTGGGGTAGGGGACTCTTGTTCCCCAGTAGTGTTGTGATATAACTGTTTGTGATACATGAATGAGAAAAATGTGTATCAAGGCCCTTCAATCTATTTCCTTCAAAATATAGGGGGACAAAATTGTCTGAACCTTTCTTTGTTTGATATCTTTGTTAGGTTCAAGTTTGACAGTAGACAGGAATCTTCCGCTTATTGAGAATCTGAGATCTATGATCCTCTGTGGGGTAGGGGACTCTTGTTCCCCAGTAGTGTTGTGATACATGTTTGTGATATATGAATGAGAAAAATATGTATCAAGGCCCTTCAATCTATTTCCTTCGAAAAAGAGGGGGCAAAATTGTCTGAACCTTTCTTTGTTAGATATCTTTGTTAGGTTCAAGTTTGACGGGAATAATATTCAATGACTAACAACTCATTTATTTTCAAATCGACCTATTTACTATCTATTATTTGATTTATTAATCCTTTATATTGGAGTGAGTTGATGGTCAAATGTTTTGGTAATTCTTCTTGGGAAGATGAAGCAATACAATTTTGAATCAGAGCTTTCGATTTTTTGTTTATCCTTCGTAGTAATAATATCTCGGGATTTGCAACGATAACTTGGTATATCCTCTACACGACCATTAACTAAAATATGTCTATGGTTAACTAATTGCTTGGCCCCAGGAATGGTCGATGCCATGCCCAATCGAAAAAGTATGTTATCCAAATGCACCTCAAGTAGTTGTAGTAAAACCTGACCTGTTAACTTTGGCTTTTCCAGTGATATGCACCTATCTAAGTAATTATCCCTCTGGCAGACCATAATGAATGAAGAAGGAGAAATGGAAGTTTACAAATGCATGAAAACAAGATGTAGGTGAAAGGATAAGGGAAAAGAATGGACACAAAGATGAAACGAGATCAAGCAGAGCATGTGAACGAGGAAGCTCCGATAACCAAAATGATGTGACTTGGAGGTGGTTTGTCAAATTGGGAATTTCAAACCCCCAAAGGAGCAAACCTGGTGGAAATCAAATAAGCTTTGATGAAATCAAGTTAGAAGCTGAAAACTATTTTAGATCTGATCGTATGATAGACAGTCACAACATATGAACTCAGTTTGAGATGAATCAGGTCTAAACTACATTCACAGTGACAGAATAATGCAGAAACAACAGAGTTCTGTCCTGTTTTGTCTATTGCAGTGGTTTAATAACATCAAAACCAGATCCGGCTACTATTCTGTAAGTTACTTAACTGCAACACTTAAATTTTCATGCTCAGGAGAAATGCAATTTTAAGAAGTAAAGAAGTAAATGAGAGAAAACTGATGTTTTTCCTCCGAGAAAAACTGAATTTTGGTACAAAGGTCCTCATATGTATAATGGGCGAGTCCAAGCCTCTCTCTTCCCACAAGAATCTTTTCTCGAAAGGAAGAGAACTCATAGACTCCTTGTTTGACTCCTATTTCCCATATCAAGTTAGTCACATTGGCTAATTAGGTGAGGAACATCATGTTATAACTTAGTGCAATTACAGCCCATCATCTAATCTAATTGCAACCATCTACTAGGGATCACTAAATATTAATCAATACACAATAAAATCTTTAATAAAGTAAAACGCAACAAATCTTGAAGCTGTTTCTTCATTCGTGTGAGCTCAATTGTCGCTTTTATCATCACGAACACATTACCAAGGTTCTGCTTCTATAGTTTGGTGTTACATGGAAAAGATTCCGACAATGGGTATATTTTGAACCAGATCATGCCTTTGCTGGGAAGTGCATTGACTAACACACTAAATTACAATTTCTGAAAAGGAATGGTTTGAGTATACATTTTTTTGGTAAACATTGCAACTTATAAAAGCAACTTAAAGTCTTACAAACACACAAGCGAAAAAATCAACCTAATTAATATCAACAAGATCAATAGGAAAAGTGGAACTCCATATCGCATCAACCCGCTTAGTGCGCCTCAGATTCGCCAGCCAATATGCAGCTTTGCCCCCCTCAAAAGTATAGGTGAAATCCGAACTGATGAGATCATTTCCAAAAGTGCAAGACAGTCAGCAAGTATCGAATTAGAAGTCTCTTTATATTGTAACGACAAAATTGTGGAAGCTAAGTCACCTTCAATCCAAAGCAAGGAAGGATGCAAAAGCCTAACCTCTTTAATTTCCTTCCACAAGGCTCTAACTTCAAAGTATGCAACTAAATGGCCAAGAAGAGGTAAACATCCTACAACAAGGATCCTAAGTAAAGAAGGATGGAAAATCCTAACCTCTTTAATTCAAATGGTTTCTTTCATTTAAGTGATGAGGGTATTATAACGAATATATGTCCTCCATCTCTCCATTAACCTTGTCCAACCCCCATGGCCATTGATATGCAGCATTCGATACCCACTTCATATTGGTCTTGTTTTCAAAAGACTAGGGCTTTTGCTTTACCTCGACTTTTTGTCAAAAAGCTAAAAAATTGTGATTATGAATTTTAGCCAAGTTTGGAGTAAAAAAGAGTTCTTGTGAAAGAAAGTTTTTTTTGATATAAAATATTTTACCAGTCTTTGGATTTTTTAAGTTGATCTTATATTTCTAGATTTTTTGAGATTTTTTCCAGTCAAAAATATTTTGAGGTTTTGGTTCCACTGAACTTTTTTTATAGCAAAAATTGTAGTCTAATTTTGTATAGGAACTAAAAATTTACATTTTGATTCATTTGGATTTGGATTTTCTGATCTTTTTATTAAATCCAAAAGATGGGGTATTTGCTTATTTACATAAAATAACTTAAAATAAATGGAGAACATAAAGATCATTTACTTAAATATATTTTTTATGTAAATATGGCTGTCAAGCAGTCTTGCTGAAATACACCTTATCCTGAACCCAGTCCCAGTGTTGTCAAGGCGACGAATCGTGCTTGAGGCTCAAGGTGCCGCTGGAGCCTGAGGTGCAAGGTGCAAATAAGGTGCACGCCTTAGTGTGTAAGGAGCAAAAATATATATTTTTGTAATAAAATTAATAATAATTGTATAAAATCTAAAATTCATAAAAAAATATATTTCATGAAAAATAGAGAAATATAATCACTATTCAATTAAATCAACACAATAAAGACATACAATACTTATAAGTTATAACTCATAACTAGTGGCCATCAAATGAAAATTTTGAATGACAATAATAATTCACAAGTTATTATGCAACATTCCAACATCATATTCATAAGTTAAATACATACAATACTCATAAGTGATAATTGAGAACTTATAAACAATGTTGAGTAACAAAACGAAAGAGTCGGGCTCTAAGGAGAGTTGGGCTCTTTTATTCAAACAAAAAAGAATCAAAATAAAAAAACTAAAACTCAAAAAGCTGAAAACAAACCGGAAAAAAACCGAAATAAACCAAAATCATTAAAAAAAAAAAATCAAAACTTGAAGACCAAAACCCAAAATGCATCAAGGATTCAAGGTGTGCGCCTCGACCGCCCTGCGCCTTGCTGCATGCGCCTCGCCAGAATGCGTTTGAGGCGCATACCTGGTCCTCGTCTCGAGGCGCGCGCCTTGACAACACTGCCCAGTCCTGTTTTTTCGAAGGGTTGAGTTTCGAAACCCGAAACCTAGAGGGTTTTGGAATTGGTTTCAATAATATTTTGGAATATTTCGTAATATTTTGAAATATTTCGTAATATTTTGAGAAATTTTGTGTTATTTCGTGATATATCATGAAAGATCTTGTTGTTTTCCGATTGGTGGTGATTGTATGTGATATTTCGTTTCGGGGTCTAAAAAAAATGAAAATTTTTTGCGAAACTTCGCGAAATATTTCTATTTTTTTTATCCTTGGGCACAAGTGGTTGCAATTTGACATACATAGGAAACCTTGTGGTTTTGATAACCAAAGCCGTAGCAATTGAAGTAGAAGAGACAACAAAAATAGAAACAAGTGCACACATATTTCTCACAGTAAAAAAGGGTTTCTGATAATAACCCTTAAAAGACTTCTTTGTTACAGTCCTTCTAAATTTCCCAAACTCCCACCCTGAGAGTTGTTGGTGTGAAAAGAGGCCTTAGATTCAAATCATCATTGGCCAGGTTTGAATATGCTTAGATTAGAAATTATCTTTTAACCATCTGAGATAACAATTTGAACCTCAAAATCTAAAATAATTCCAATAGAGCTATGCCGCTTTGGCATCCAACTGGATCATGTGATTCTTCTACTCAGTGTGTATTATTCATTCTCTGCTTATGCTTTTTCTTGGTGTCATTGGTTGGTAATTGCTTAATACTTATCTTTTGTTTGCTTGATTTTTATGAGTCTTTTACTGAAAAAACCTGCTTGTTTTTCTTTTTCTTGCTCTAATATCATAAAGACCTAATGTACTTGGTTATGCAGATTGAGGAATCTCCAGAACTAATGGGTTTCTGCTCGCAGAACAAGTGTTTGAGTGCTGGACCATGCAATTTTAATTCACAAAGTGATCTTGGGTTGGCTAAAGCTTACCACAATGATTCATCCAACAATTATGGTTCATCAAAAGAATGCACAGTCAATTTATCTGGTAGAAGCTGTACCAGATCAATGTCAGGTATTAGTTCTGAATTGGGGTCCCCAGTTAGAGATTCTGTCAGAAACAAGTCGCAAAATTCTGTAGTATGTTCCACTACCACAACCTTTTCTGATAGAACGTTCATGGGTTCACAGGGAAGGGATGTTTCTTTCATCACCACATCTGCCAACTTGACAGGGAACTCCTTAAATCAGAGATCGGTAGTCCAAAAACAGGCTGCTGAAGTTGGTAAGATTCGGCAAAATGAAAATAATCGGGTTGTAACAGACAAGGCTGATATAAGTTGTGTTCAAAGAAACGTGGGAAGTATGAACTTGAACTCATCTGGTCATGATGGGACTGGAGTTGCAGAGAGAGTATCTAGTCATAGCTTAAAGAGGAGGATCCAAGAAACACTAGGATCTATTGCATGGTTGTATTCTGAGGATAACCAATTGCAATTGAAGATGGGTGAGAAAATTTCTGCATTGAAAGATCTTTTAAGCTCCCCTATTTGTGAAGTATCCAACAGTTTGGATAATGGGTGGCTACTTACTGAGAAGAATGATGATAGGTGTATACGAAACTATAAACGTACCACGAATACAGTGGAAGAAAAGCGGCAGAAAATTGCCTCACAATCTTTTTGTCTATATGACAATCAGCAACAAATTGATATGCTTGATGGTGAAGGTATTAGGAAACCATGCTTCTCTGAAATTGCAGCACCGGGTAATCAGATGCGAGAAAATGTTAACATATGCGTGGAGGAATCAACAAATGCTGTTAGCAGTGATCGTGCTGCTTTGATTTGCTTTGAGAACTTGGTTTGTGGGGATTATCTGAAGTTACTAGAACTGGATAATGATGATGATGAGAGTCGGTACAAAGCAGCAGTTGAATTTCCTCTTTCACCTACCTTGCCCGAAATTAATTGCCCTAGGATCCAGCTTTATGGAGAAGATGAATCTGCTGATTTGGTTGAGGGACTTCTGAGAAGGTATGAATCCGAGAGAGACAATTCGGTGTCACTTCAGACCTTCGACATCATTGATTTGGAGATTAATTCCAACATGGCGGAACGGAAGACCTCTAACACTAGGGAATTGTTATCAGATAGTAACAGAGATTTTAACTATTCATCTGAAGTACCTAAATGCAGGGGTATGTTCACATGTCACAATGACTTAAGTGGGAATGGTACAGTGCATGGTGTTGAAGATAATTCTTACCTCAGGAAGACCAAGTATCTGGATGTTGAGAAGGTGTCTGATACTAGGGAATCAAACGACTTAATGAACAGTGCTGATCCGCCATCGTCCCTCGTGGAACTACAAGGACCTTATTGGCAAGCCATGCCTCTTGTTAAATGCCTTTTTGATCCAAACAGGATTTCTAATTTAAATGATTCCCCTGAGGCTGTGTCTGAAAAAATAGATAAGTGTTCGCTGTCGGGGAATGCAAGTCATGGCTTTTCAAAGTCTACTGTAGATTCTGAACTATTACATGAGTTTACGTGTGCTCAGAGCAGTAATCTAGATGTCCATAATTTGTCAAGGAATGCTTCCCCAATAACAAATGAACCAGAAAAATCACTTGAAACCGGTGAGGTGCCAAGTTCACATATGATAGAAGATCTGATTGAACGTGAAGGGAAAGAGCTTGATAGTACAGTAATTGCTCAATGTGTTAATCAGGGACTACTTGATTCTGGACCAATGGAATTAATGAATGGTGGTAAGTTATATAGTGACTTTCTTGTAACAGATTATGGTTATACTGTTAATTGTTAATCTGGCTTAGGTACTGATTTCTTCCAAACATGCAGAAAATAATATTTTTCCTGCTGGCCGAGCTGCTCAAACAAGTATTCAACTGGTCTCAGAGTCCAGGACAACCACAGAATCTGCTAAGCAAATGCCTTTGTTGGCCATTGGGGAAGTGGAAGATCCATGCGGAGGAAATGAAGCACTAAAGAGAACCCCCAAGTATTGTGTTGTTTTTTCTGAAACTAAGGATGAAGGTAGCATATCAAGGATCATTTGTGCTAGCGATACTATTATAGATCAAAATTTCATTGTTCAACCAGACTGTGTTATTGCCGAAGTTCTTCGGGCTTTAACATTGAAATCAGATCTTCTACCCGAGTAAGTGGCTTATGTAATACTTGTTTTGGATGTATAGAAAGTTTCACTGTTTTCTTTATTAAATTTTTGGTTCTATCTATGCCCCATGGCCCATGGGAGATCTTCTGATTTTCCTGTTGAAGTTTATGTTTAATAACATGGCACTTAACGTGAATCTTTATTTTTCTTTTCTATTTAGGGAGAAGGTCTCTGTTTTCTTTTCATCGTTACTGTACATTATCTCTGCTACATTATCAACGAATTTTGGAAGTGTCAGACTTGGTGATATATTGATTTGCTCTGAGTCTTTCGCAGTGAAGATAAACACAGGTTCATTCTAACTCATCACCTCCACTTATTTTGGACTTCAAACTTATTGCATCTTGATTTTTAGCATGCATTTGATTGTTCGTGTTGAGATTAACTGTGTTCCATTCCAAGAAAACATGAATCATTGCTTGTCTTCTTGCCTAAGTTTTCTGGTCAAGGTGCCATTTTGGAAACTTTTGTTTTATGAACTTCCCTCTACTGCAGTCTGTTACTGCGACACCTAACATTTTCCTGGTTTCTGCAACTTCTGCTTGCTAAATGAAGTTTTTTTAAGGGCTCTTTTGAACCCCATTACACGTGCTTTCTTTTCCCTTTGCCGTTCCGTTTATTCCATTGATTTCAAAATTCAAACTCTTGTTTGTGCATCTTGGAGCATGGCAAGGTTATGTGAACGTGGGTGAACCAATGAGAGGCACCTAAGATGGATTATGAGTTGCCATAACTATAACCATCAATCCTTGTCCCATTTATTTGTGGTCGTATTTATGAATCATGCTTCGATAATCGTCAGTGTTAAGGACTATATCTGTTCTCACTGCAAGTAAAGATTCATTTCATGGTTTGAAGGCCTTTTATGACTGACTGTCAACTTAATGTCCACCCTCAAGGGCCTCAACCTTTTCCTTCCTCGCTTTTGGGTCGGTATTGGTGGTTTTATAAAAGTTGGATTTGTATAGTCCAATTACTAATTTCTCCACAACAAAGGATTTGGCCATATCTTTATCATATTACAACTAGTATGTGGCATTGCATCAAACAATGTAGACACGTTTCTATTATCATTGGGAACTGGAGAGTAATACAAAATTTTACATCTATTTTGAAAGATATATTTTCTTTTAGAGTTAAAGCTTCAACAAGATATTTACAGTGTGAAATAGGAATAAAAATTTAAGTCGATTGGTTTCCAATACCAAATATGTTGATTTCTTATTCGTCAATTTTTTTTACTAGTTTACTTAGTTCTACTAGTACATTTCGATTGGCCTGAACAAAGAATGGAAAACAAAAAATGCATGTCCATACTCCATAGTAAGAAAAAAGGGATTTCTATTTCTGATCAGTGATAATATCTCTTCTTATCTTCACTATAGAGTATAGAGTAAGAAATAAATTATCTTGTCTTAACTTTCCATATGAACTGTCTTGGTTGTGAGCAAATCCTCTTATCATAGCCATGACCAACTCCTTTTATCATAGCCATGATCAACTCTTCTCACCATAGCCATGACCAACAAGGCTTGTCCTTGCTATTTTGGGTTGACTTCATAGTTTTTCTTTGCCATTCCCATTAAGGACTATATTCCTTTGTACCTGTTGGATTTTTCAAATCCTTTCTCAAAACTTCCATCCAATCTATTGCAAGCCGTCCTTTTCCCTTTCCCACTCTCTCGAAGAAAGCCCTGGTCATTCTTCTTGCAAGGGTCTCCTAAGATCTTGTTTGCATATGCCCATGCCATCTGTTACAACTATGATTCTCCACCACTTATATCCATAGTTGGCAATTCCTCACTTTTTCTAATAGATTCTGTTCTGAATATGTCCTTGTTCTACGGCGTATCTATTCACCTTTTGTACCATGCTCAGGGTGTTGGGCTGTCTTTATTGCCCAATATGTTGATCTGATCCATACAACATTAACATTGTGGGCGTTACTTCTATCTATTTTTTTTTTTGGAAACTTGTTCTAAGGCATGTAGTGATCAGGCAGCTTCTGGAAAGCACTTCACTGATGAATTCTATAGATACATCTGTTTCTATCAATTCTCATGACACAAGTTTAAGTAGTAACGTCTCTTACTATAATTTTTTATGGTAAGGATTTTAAAGTTTCTTTTCCATGTCAGCTAGAAGTAGTGACCTAAAATTTGGAGCACCTAGAATAACCAGAGGATGTGAAATTAATATTAATAAATTGGACTTGCGTGTTTTGTGACTGTTACCAAAACATTTTTTTTTTGTGTGCAGTGATGTCTGAGGGGGAGACCAAGTTGTTATTTCAAGAAATATGCCAGCTAGACATTCTGCTCAATTTAATAGAGGATTTTCTTATGAACAGAAAAGTTCTGATGTATAATGATGTAAGGCCTGAAAGATTATATCCCTATGTTCCTTCCAACAAATTTCACCGCCTTGTAGTGGGGGATATGTGCTTCTCCTATAGAGCTGCTGCGGTTGATCAGTTGGTTGCTGCTAGTGTTATATTGTCATGTGTTTGTGCTGCAGTTAACCACGTTGGTTTTCTTCTGGAGGCCTCATATAAGATTCTTCTAATGTGTAGAAATGATACTTCTTGGGTTCTCCAGGCACTGCATGTTTTTGCTTCGGTAATCGGGAAGGATTTTCTTACCCTTAGCAACTACAGTTTCCTTATAGCTGCCATAAAATCAGTTGTTTCACTTCTTGAGAGAAAACATGAGTCACTCTCGGCTTGTCTGCATTCATCATGTGATATGAGCTTTAGTTATCTTCGCTGTGAACAATGCCCTTTTTATACAGATGCAAATTCTGTTCATAAATTCACATCTTTTCTGATGACCGTGCTACGAGATTATGCTTCTGGGGATAGACATACAAATCTAAATAAATCAATTATTTCTTCAGTGTACACAGCCCCATCATGCAATGAGAGAGAGGAAGAAAGCTCTGATTGGAACTATGCATTTGGTGATCTGAATATTAACTGTGATGCATCCTGCGTGTTATATAAGTATGAAAAACATGCTACTGATCATTCTGGCTGTGTTTCTGAAAGTAGTTTTTGCCATTACACTGATATTGTTTCTTTGATAGAGCTGGTTGGGCGCTACATGGTAAGGATTTAATCTTCTTGCATAGTTCATGTGAAGTTTTCCTGCTCTCTATATGATCCTTCTTGGACATGCCAATCTGTAATTTTTCTTCATAGGGTGTAATTAAAATCTTGGAAACAGGCTTTATTGGACGATCTTAATTTTATATTGTATATCATCTTTTGTGCTTTATTGAGTGTGGTGGAAACCCTGTTATTTAACCACTATTCATGAATTGGAAGTAAAGTTTTATAGTAAAACACCTTTGTACAACTTATGTTTTATGTTTATTAAGGCCCCAATGCTTAAAATTTTCGAATTGGATCATGCCATAGCCCAATCTTAGGGCCAAATTTTTCAGCATTTGTTTGTTTTCCATGAGTTTCAGTGGAAACTAACTGATTCTAAATTAATAAATTTGAGGTATAAGAAAAATATATATGAAATCATAAAAACCAGTGAAATAAAGATGAGTGTCAGTGGAAACAGACTAGGACTGGATAAATAAAAGTGTTTTTTTAGACTTAACACCAAGGTTTGAGAACTCGGTTTCGGCTTCGGTCCGACCTATGGGGATCAATTTCGGCCGGGTTTCGGTGGTTTCGGTTTCGTTTTTTTTTAATTAAAAAATAATTTTAAAATAATTTTTATTTTTTTTTCTAATTTCCCCCTATTTTTATACTTTTTTTTTGAATTTTTTAGATTTTTATTTTATAATAATATTATATATAATATATTTTATAACTTATAAGTTATAACTTATAACTGATAAGTTATAACTTATAACTGATAAGTTATCAGTTATAACTTATAAGTTTTACTTAGCCTATACAAACTTATACAAATATGTATTCGACCGATACGGGTCTGGTTTCGGTTTTGGTTTCGGTTTCGGGAGGGGTACTCGGTTCGGTTTGGCCCGAACCCGAGTTGTACCGGCCGATACGACTCAGTATCGGCCGAGTCTTAAAATCATGGTTATGGAACATTAGTGGTACTTGCCATGTTCAAAAAATTAAATATTAATGACAATAGTGATAACAACAATAACAATAGAATGCTAGCCATCTAGAGATTGGCCAATCATTTTCTTGAAGCAGTTGCGTCATTCTAGCTTCATGATACCGGATTAGGTTAGTATCATTTTAGTAGTTTTTGTGTCTAATATAACTGCACTCACTTATACATAGACATGCTGTAGAATCATCTCTTAGACTGCTATCAACTTTGAATTGCTGAAATTTGTCAGCTCTCTAATTTTCTTAATTCACGTCTTGTATTGCCTTTAAAAATGTGTTTTTGGTTTTTGTTTCAGTTTTTTTGTTAATTTAAGTTGTAAATTGGTTTCATTCTGATTCAAGTTTTATCATGTTTATGCATAGAGCTGGGAGTGGACTTGTAACAATGTTATGCCTGATCTTCTGGAAATGTTGGAGGCATGCAAATCTGAGGAGTTCTCAGCTGCTCTCTTTATACTGATTGGTCAGCTGGCAAGGTACGTTCTGCTTGATACTGCAGGATTCCATCTAATACGCTCAATTCCCTACAATACTGCAGGATTTCTCTGTTGATATTATCAAATCAGAATATAATTGCGAAAAAGAATTACTGGCCACCATGTCCTTGAGTTGCTTGTTTTACATAACAAATTAAACAGAGATGAAACAAAGAATGGAGAGATGTGTTTAATAATTATTATGGGTCAAAACCATATATGCTTAGAAAAATCTTGCAGGCTGCTTCTGGTTGGAGGAACTTAAATTGAAAAACTCATAATGTAGGTTTTTGGTACCTGGTCTTCTAGGTTCAAGAGGCTAAAGTTACTTTGGGCACTTTAAGTACCACTTCAGCACTTCAAAATGGGTCGATAGTTTTAGAAACAATTTTAAGAAGATATCAAATCTTGATGGGTCATGCATCAACCCGTGCAGATCACCCCATACGAAGGGAATGAAGCTTGTTAGCTAGTCAAGCTAAGTTTATAGTTCTGGGCCACATGGTAGGAAGGGAAGTCCACATGTTGTAAATAAAAAACAATTTTATATTTGATCAATAATTTTTGAACATATTGTTTTTGTAATATTTATGTTGGCATTATGTTACGTTGATATATATATATAGTTTTATTGATGAATCTTAATTGGGATTGTGATTGTTATTTGTTGATGGCTTCTTGCTTAATATTATCATGTTCATATTTATGAATATGGATGCCTTAAACATAGGGCAAAAAGTTGAAAGAAATTTAAATATATCAAATAAACATATTATTCTTATTTTTAACTCCTACCAAATTTCACCCTAACCGATTAAATCCCCAATCCGATCTTTTCCCCGTTCGTTTCCCCATTTTATTCCGAATTTCTTGATTTTTACTGATTTTTGCCCGAGCTTTACACTGGCCAATTATTGCCGAACCTGAACTTGGTGACTATGAACGTGCAAGTGTGAATATGGGAGGGTAGTTCATTGCCCAAAGATTTGTGAAGAATAGTGTGTTAACTACACATCTTAAGTGGAAGATATTGCACAATATTTTCCCCATTGTTTTTGGTTTTATTGGCATGTGCTATTTTATGATGTCTATATTTTACTAGAGGTGTTTTCTTTTTCTTATTTTTCTTTCCACTATCTGTTTCTTCCATATTCGTACTGAATCCATATTATTAGCCGTTACATATATGGTATATTGCTTTCTATTTGTTATGCTATTACTCAGAAGTTAATAAAGCATCTTCTTTTGTGTTGCAAGATGACCGCATGTATTTCAATTTACCTTTCTTTTTTTGCCAGGTTTGGAATCGATGCTGGTGGCTATCAACAGGGTGGAATTACAGAACTAAGATGTAGGTTGTCTGTGTTTCTGGATATGTTCGTCGCTAGGAAAAGGAGCTTTCTTACTCAATTTACTGTTGTTGGATCTTTGCTTAACCTTCTTCCTTCAAGTTTTGAAGAAATTGTTAATGGGTGCACAAAGCATTCATTGGATGCAAGTCAATCCAGTCAAGCAAAACAAATAAAGGAGTGGTTTTCTCAGCTGAGTAGGGAGCTACAATCCTCATCACTCAGCCTTCTCCGGCATACTGATGTACAAAATTTTTGATGTGCTTTATACGATGAGCTATGCAATTTTAACTGCCGCAAGTACTCACTATCTGATCAACACATGTTATACTCGTGAAGCTTAGTTCGAAGCCTTAATGTTTACCATTAAGGGGACTCTTATTATCATTGAATGCAATTTGTATAGAGTTCCATCTTCACAACTGGTTTCCATGTTTGGTTCAAAGGCTACTTATTGATCTAGCCACTTAATTCTCGTTGACATTGGACTTCAACCTTTCAAATAATTTGGGCTTATTTTATATGGATTATTGGTCGAAGGTTGCGTTAATGGGATATTAGCTGGAGCTACTCAAGGCATAATTTGTATGAGGACTATGGCAGTTTTTTGTCATACCTATTTATGAGAAGCAATATCAGCTATGTTGTTATTTGATAATAAGCTTAGTTTTAAGCTCTGACAGTATCCCTTATAGTTGACATCCTGTCATGTCAAGATTCAATGACCGTCATACTAACTCATTAGTTTCTCTCCAGTTAGAGATTGGCACCAAGTCATTAGACTCATTACATATCAGTTGTCTATGCGGGAAACATGCATCTACACAGAGTGGATCAGATCTTGTGATCTATGCTATCTATCTTATCTATGGAAGACGATCTCTGCATGGAACTATCAGATTTTGCTGGGTAAATACTCTTACATTCCGTTTAAATTATTTCTTTCCATTGGATTTGTCATATAGCCTTTTGTTATAGCATTTGTTTGTTTTATTTTTTTCTCCATGATTTAATATTGTAGATTGCTCTGGAAGAGTTTATGATATTTTTTTTTAGGATTATTTCAACTTGCCCCGTCAAAATATTTAGGTGCTAAGCAAGGTTAGTAGTTTCGGTTTCGATCCGCCCACCGAGGATCGGTTTCGGAGTTTCTGTTTCATTTTTTTAATTTAAAATAATTATAAAATATAAAAATAATATAAAATAATTACATCGGTACCCACTTCATAGTGGTATTGTTTTCAAAAGAGCATGGCTTTTGCTTTACCCCTATTTTTTGTCAAAAAATTGAAAAATCGTGATTCTGAATTTTGGCAAGTCTGGAGGAAAAAAGAGTTCTTGTGAAGGAATTTTTTTAATAGATTCATAATATTTTACTGGACTTTTGGTTTTAAGTTGATCTTATACTTCTAGATTTCTGAGATTTTTTCCGGTCCAAAATACTGTGGTTTTTTTTCACCGAATTTTCTTTTTTAGTCAAAAGCTGTAAAAGTCTGATTTTGTATAGGAACTGAAAAATTAAATTTTGATTTATTTGGATTTTGATTGTTGTGATATTTTTATTAAATCCAAATGGGGGTATTTGTTTATTTACATAAAATAATTTAAAGTAAATAAAGAATATAAAGATCATTTACTTGGATGTTTTTTTATGTAAATATGTTTGTCAAGCTTTCATGCTGAAATACACCTTATCTTGAACTCGGTCCTGCTTTTATTGAGTGATGAGTACCGAAACCCAAAAGAAGGTTTTGGGACCGGTTCTGACCGAAACTGATCCGAAATGATCGAAACGGATCGGTTTCGGCTGAAACTCCAAACCATGGTGCTAAGTGCTAACTAAATACAACCCCATACTTATCATTATTAGAACCCCCCCCCCCCCCCCCCCCCCCCCCAAAAAAAAAAAAAAGGGAAGAAGAAAAGAGTTCCGTACGTTGGCCGTCATTTATACCGAGCGACTAATTATTTTGACTTTATCCTTGTCCTTATACCCCTTGACCCTCATTATTTTTACTTAATCCATGGGCCACCATTAATACCCTTGGGCTTAGTAAGTAGTAGTTTCGGTATAAACGATGGCTAACAGAAGGAACTATTGAATTTGCGTAGGGGCGTCCCTAATAAAGAAAACTATTGGATTATTTTTGCTTAGACATGAATGTTTTAAGAGAGAGAGAGAGAGAGAGAGAGAGAGAGAGTTAAGTGAAAATAGCCTTTTTTTACTGGATATTGATTATATTGTCTGATTTAAGTTGAACCTCAATGGTCAATTTAGAAAAAATATCCTTTTTTTTTTTGGTACAGCCATGGATTCGTGAGTTGGATGTCCTCGTACATCCAAGGACTTTAATATCATCAGGGAAGTTGGAGTCCCAAAATGTTTCCATAGTTGTTAGCCTTGTCTTTTTGGTGACCCAGTCGGCAGTCCGCACACGAATTCCCATTCCTGCAACTCCATTTGATGGCAACTTGACTTGGTAATACTTGCGACATTGGAGTTGTTGCACAGTGGCATTAATGGTCAACAACCCGCCAACTCCTCACTTCCAAACCTAAAGGCCATCCACCTCAGTGATCATCTCACGAAGTTCAGTTTGTCCACAAAGGTAGAAATGTGTAAACAACTAGTGTTTGAGGTAGTCAATTGCATGAGAAAAAGAGTCTCGTAGGAGTTTAGAAACAAAGACATGCATCTTCATGTTGAGCTTGGAACAACCTGAGCGACCTTTCTAGCCACAGATTCCATAGAGCTCATGCAATTCCCCTTCTGTGAAACTCTTCATCGTCCTGTGTTCCTTAAATCATAAAAATTCAGATGGTAGCCTGTTGAAGCTTTGAAAATCGCCAAGAATTCCTATGCTTTGGTGCAACTGAGAAAGATGCGGCGGGATGGAGGACATCTTGATCGTCAAGAATTGCACCAAGGGAGCGCAGGAGATAAACCCAAGCCACAAGCGCTTGCGCAACAAAGCTCCCACCAACAAATCCACGGAACATAAAACACTTTTGGGGTGGGGGGATACGAAGTAGCCAAACATTTGGTGAAGGCCGATTAGTGTCAAGGGGTGGATATATAGGAAGGGCCGACAGATATAATGCCAATGCCCCCCAACATTGGCTCTACAGGCTTGAAACCAAATCCTCTGGATGAAACTGCCCGCCCCCCTTTCGTCTTTAAGCAATTGATGCAAAATTTTCAAACGATGGATGGGGAATAATAATAATAATAATAATAAAAGAAAGCATATATGAGTGAATTCCACCAAGCTCCGTGAGTTGTGAATTCCACCAAATATACACTCCAAGATCCTTGTGAACTCCACCAAACTCATGGAGAAATCGATCCTCCATCGCGTAGGGTGGCTAATGTGGAAAGCCAGGGAGGATTGCAGCTTCGGTGTTTCATAGCATTGTGAGTCAAGGCATCAGACTAAGCCAAGGAGGGTGTAGTTGTGGGAAGTACATCAGAGATGTCCGAGTATACCATATGTAGCATGATCCTCAGAAACTAAATTATTCATTCGGTGGGGATACACAACTTTCCTATTAATAGCGATCCACGGTTCAAAGTTTTAATTGCAATAGGTCCAACAACCAGTAAAATAACTCATACGCCTTTCAATTAACCATCTAAAATTAAACCACATTCACAGCATGACAAAAAGGTTCTGGGATTTTGAAACTATTTTGTGTTGTGAAACCCTAACCCTAAGTCTATACCTTAGATATTGAACCCTAAACCTAAACCTAATTTTATACTCTAAATACTGAACTCTAACCCTAATTTGATATCCTAAAATGTGACTCAACCTTAAACCCTAACCCTATTTCTATAGCCTAAGTAGTGGATCCCAACATCTACAATGAAATAACTGTAACAGTGACGCTAACCCTAGCACCCACAATGAAATCACTGTAGCAATAGTGACACTATAGCAGCAACATTGATTTCATGTAGGAGAGGATCTTATGAGTAGATTTGGCACTTGTAAAAAAACGGTTAGAGAATGATCACTTATAAGTACAAATCATTGTACATGATCATCTTTTAATCTAAATTCATTTCATGGATTGAAATGGGGGACTTTGTGAATTGCCCTGACAAAGAGATCGGTTAACCTAAATAACTTTAAAATGTTATGAACGAAAATGCCCTTCATAGTATTTTAAATTTTCTTTTGCAATGCCACTGAACCAACGAACCACTAACCACCGAACCGAAGCCTACCACTACTCGCCGCCTCCGAGTCAAACCTAAACCCAAGATCTATGGTCCATGAGATGAACCCTAGACCTGGAATCAAAGCTGAACCCATCCGAATCCCGTACCTTCTTGTCTCCGTTGCTAGCTGCCATCGGGCGGCGATGGCAAGCAACTACGACTTGAGGTCATGCTCATGCTCACCGCCACCTCTACTGCTCGTGCTCGCCTCCGCCATTTGGTCAGATCGAGAAAAAAACGGAGGAGTGCAATGATGACATTTTCGGGTTTTTGTAAACGATCAGGAACCTTACGTTGACCAGATCTCTTACAGGTCGTACTAGTGAATTGTTACTGGAGAAGTATCACACATTAACCCAACAAAAAATCAGTATCAATATGTCAGCAATTGAGCCCTGCACCTGGTTGAGTCGTTCAACCAGTTGTCCTGAGTGTCTATGGACTATCCGACATGGCTTGATCGTAGTGGTCACCCAGCACAGCAAGGCATATGGTTGGTGTCCTGTGACTAGGGGTGGCAATGGATCGGGTCGTGTCCTGTCCAAAACCCCTAGACCCGGACCCGACCCGTTTAACTAATCATGTCTGGATCCTAAACCCGTACCCAACCCGCTAGTAAACAGGTAGACCCGATAAGACCCTGTAAGACCCGTTTACCACCCAGGTCTATTCAGTTGACCCAATCCGACTCGACCCGTCCTGACCCGAAAGACCCGCTGGTATTATATATTATAGTATCGGATTGCGGGTAGACCCGATCCGACATGACCCATTCAATACTAAACGGGTCTTCCCGGGTCTGCCGTGTCCAGACCCTAAACCCAGACCCAACCCGTTTATTAAACGGGCCTATCGTGTCGACCCGTTTACAACCCAAACCCGTTTAGCGCTGACCCAGACCTGCTAACTTCATGTCGGGTCTGCAGTGTCGGGTCCGAAATTGCCAGCCCTACCTGTGACAGCTGGAGCCTTGAGATCCCTTGTTTTCTGAGTTCAGATATCCACTCCAGTTGGTCGGACCCGGTCGGAAGAGGGCCCAGTGTGCATCACAGCCGCATGTAGTCTTCGGCTGGAGCCGCCTGCCACCATGCGGCTATGATGCGAGCCGGTGCTGACCCAACCGACTGGAGGAGATCTGAACTGCTTTCTACATTTAGCAAGATGTACAACACTGGAAGGCAGGATTACAAAGATGGCAGAGCCTAAATAAACCCCAGAAGGGAAGAACACATGTTATGTTATGTTTGTCTCCTACGAAACCATTTGCGAAATAATTTAAGAGACATGAAAGTTTTCGACAACAGATCCTTTCGAATCTCTACATGCATCCACTGAAGCTCTTTCTTTAACTACTACTATCTGTCTGCCACCCACCGATCAATCTCTGCATCCACTTGCTGCGGTGTACAGCCAAACCATAATCGCAGGGTCGCCTCGCCTACCCCCTTTGAGGTTCATCATCAATGTCCAAAAATTGCCCGGTGACCCTGCGTAAAACCACCATCGCTTTGTATAATGCTAGTTAAGTACAAAAATATTTGGAATTTAGGGCATGAAATACTCCTAGTTCAATAGATGCGATTTTCAGATATCAAGTTCTTACCAGTTCACTTCATACTAAAAATCTTAACAAAATATGAAAATCAAAGGCATGCATTGATCGGTGTGCTGACACTACTACATGATAAACCTAGAGAAAGAAGGCAAAAAGAAGTAACCGTAGTAGAATTGAATTGAATATATATATATATATATATATATATATATATATATATATATATATATATATATATATAGAGAGAGAGAGAGAGAGAGAGAGAGAGAGAGAGAGAATACGGGGTATGAGCTGACAGCCCAATTTTAATTTAGGCTGTCAGCTGCTAGCCGTTCGATTCAATCGATCATATCCGTCCGATCAAAAAACAAAAAAAACACTTAATCCTCTCTCTCTCACTGTTATCCACGATCCCCCTCTCTCTCTCTCTGGTTCGACCCGCCGTCGCCTTCAACCTCTCCCCCTCCCCCGTCAGCCCCCCGTCGCTCCCTCTCCCTCCTCCGGCGCCGTCCCGATCATCATCCCTTCCGGCGGCACAGTGAACCCCGGCGGCTGCGATCGGGGACGAAGATCGGGCAATCGGCGATGAAGATCGGGGCGGAGGGGGTGCTGTCGGTGTCGGGGCTGCCAGTGGACGGAGCAGGAGGGGGCCGGTGGTCGGAGGCAGCCGGTGGACGGAGCAGGACGGGGCCGGTGGTCGGAGGTACTGCCGGAGCCGGAGGGGGCGGTTTGAGGGCTGCCGGGGTTCACTGTGCCGCCGGAGGGGATGAAGAGGGCTGCCGGTGGACGGCGCAGTAGGGGGCCGGTGGTCCGAGGCAGCTGGTGGACAGAGCAGGAGGGGGCAGGTGGTCGGAGGGCTGCCGGGGTTCGTTGTGCCGCCGGAGAGGATGAAGAGGGCTGCCGGGGTTCGTTGTGCCGCCGGAGAGGATGACGATCGGGACGGCGCAGGAGGAGGGAGGGGGAGCGACGGGGGGCTGGATCGGGAGGTCGGGGGAGAGGGAGAGGTTGACGGCGGCGGCGGTATTCTCTCAGCGAACCAGAGAGAGTGGGATCGTGGATTACTGTGAGAGAGAGAGAGGATTGAGTGGTTTTTTATTTTTTGATCGGACGGATATGATCGATTGAATCGAACGGCTAGCAGCTGACAGCCTAAATTGAAATTGGGCTGTCAGCTCATACCCCGTATTCTCTCTCTCTCTCTCTCTCTCTCTCTCTCTATATATATATATATATATATATATATATATATATATATATATATATATATATATATATATATATATATAGAGAGAGAGAGAGAGAGAGAGAGAAATGCTTAAATGCGGTCCGCACCTGCAGCCGTCCGATGCGATGCACCGCACCGCGCGCGCGGCATCGGACGGCTGCGGATGCGGACCGCAGCCCGCAGCAAAGCATGCCCATATATATATATATATATATATATATATATATATATATATATATATATATATATATATATATATATATATATAGGGGCATGCTATAATGCGGCATGCGGTAAGTGTGGCACTGCACTACAATCATCTGATGCACCGCTGCGTGCATGCGATGCACACAGCGGGTGCATCAGACGGCTGCGATGTGATGCCGCACTTACCGCATTATAGCATGCCCCTATATATATATATATATATATATATATATATATATATATATATATATGATAACGATCCAGTGAGATAACTCTTCTATGAGATAACTTTGAGAAACCTATCTAGATGTTTTAGAATTTGATGAAAATTGGTGAGCATGCTCTCTATGACAAGTTGATCATCCTCACAAAAAATCATCAAATTCTAAAACCTCTAGAGGCATCAAATACACAATTCAAATTATTGGTTTTAATAGTCGGTCGATAAATCTTCTAACATTTGATGCCCTTAAGAGGTTTTAGAATTTGATGATTTTTGGTGAGAATGATCAACTTGTCATAGAGAGCATGCCCACCAATTTTCATCAAACTCTAAAACCTCTAGATAGGGTTCTCAAAGTTATCTCATATATTTCATAACTCACTCGATCACTACCATATATATATATATATATATATATATATATATATATATATATATATATATATATATATATATATATATATATATATATATATATATATATATATATATATATATATATATATATATATATATATATATATATACATAGGGGAGGGATACTCTTACTCATGGCCTCTTACTCATACCTATGATCCGGGCCATCCATTAGATCCCGATGTACGGTTCGGATTAGATGGGGAGTAAAAGCAATGGTGTCCGCGTTAAATGCCCGTATTAAAAGCCTGTATTAAAAGCCCGCATTTAATGCGGACACCATTGCTTTAACTCCCTATCTAGTCCGAACCATACGTCGGGATCTAATGGACGGCCTGGATCATAGGTAACTATATGAGTAAGAGGCCATGAGTAAGAGTATCCCTCCCCATATATATATATATATATATATATATATATATATATATATATATATATATATATATATATATATATATATATATATATATATATATATATATATATATAGAGAGAGAGAGAGAGAGAGAGAGAGAGAGAGAGAAAAGGCGTGTTGGCTGCGGCGTGTGCGGCTTCGCACCGCAGCTGTCTAATGCACTGCAGCGATGCGTGCGATGCACGCAGCGGTGCATCAGACGGCTGCGGTGCAACACTGCATGCCACATTTTATCATCTCTCTCTCTCTCTCTCTCTCTCTCTCTCTATATATATATATATATATATATATATATATATATATATATATATATATATATATATATATATATATATATATATATATATATATAGAGAGAGAGAGAGAGAGAGAGAGAGAGAGAGATAATCCCCCTAGAAGTTTTAGAATGTGTCGATTTTTTGTAAATGTTTAGCCCTTGTTTGATAAGGCTGAAATTTCAAGTTTTTATCATAATTCGTATGTTGATAATGCTGAAGTGGTTTCACTTGGACCCGCTTTTCATCCAAATAGTGAAAAATTCCATCGTACCGCGAGGCTCGGATGCACTTTTCAGCGAAACCCATTGCAGCAGTGCACGTTTCAGCAAAACTGCCATCCACTCCGATTTCCAGATCAGCGTTATCAAACAAGGGCTTACATCCGCAAAAAATCAGCACATTCTAAACCCTCTAAGGCATCAAATCAAAATCGACGGCAATGCCTATTGCTTATTTGATAGTAAGCGTATCCCATTTAGGAGCCACATTACCTGTTTCGTAGTTGGATAAATTACATGTGTCCAAGTATGTGCATGACAAGTATTTAATAAGGTAAGAAAAAAAAATATTTGCAGGACAAGTATAGGCTACCTGTTTTGTCTAGGAGCATCAAGGGTCCAGGTTGAATATAAAGGTATTAATCAGCTTAATCAGTTGTGGAGCTCAAGCAAATTAAATAAAGTGACTGTGAGAGAGTCATTAAGTTGAATCATCCATAGTAAAATAGATGGAATTGTGTAGAACTCTTACTTATTACCTTTTTAGTTCCTTGTGGGCTTTCCTTTTAACCGATTACAATCTAGAAAATAAAGATTGAAATTCTATTGGAATTCAAAAATTCCAGTTGCCTGACCAAAATCCTAGCATACTACCGTACATGGTCATTACTCTTGGAACACACGAATTGGATACACAAAGGTACAGAATTTTTTTGCATACCTGTTATACGACAAATAAGCATCTCCAATGTTCCCGATGACCTTATTTCGTACCTTCCGTACACAAATCTACACATGATGGGTGAATCTGAATATGCGAATATTGTACGGTGATGCAAATTTGAAAGCTAAGGATCGAGATCAACCTGCACCTGATCGAGGGGCCCAGCATTTGCATCACGGTTACGATGAATAACGATACCGTTGTCACATTTATTTATAAAATGTGCACTTCCACTGATATCATACATATTAGGTGGACCACCTCCCCAATGTTGTAGCTGGTAAAAGTTTATGGTCTTAAAAAAATACTAAGCAGAAAAAAAAATGTCTACATGATTGTTTCATGCATAAACAACAAACCTGTCTTGGATGTGCTACAAACCATACATGGCATGAATGGTGCTGGGCAAAGCGCTTGATTTTAGTTAGCATCTGACTCACATACTCGGTTTCTGTCCTGAGAGAGATGGAAAGAAGATTGAACTAATTGATTCCATATATTATCCAAGAGAAACCATATTGAAGATGGCGACAAATAAGTATCACATCTGAAAGAGAGATCTAAAGCAAGTGAAAACTTTGAAGCGTTTAGACAAGGAGAAGTCAGGATATCGGATTACTATCAAATCAACACATTCGGCCACCTTCGAAACTAATAACAAATTGTACAAAGAACACGTAGATAATAGAAGAAAGGTCAGATTTGATGCACTGATGTAAAGATATATACGAAGCAGAACTAACCACAAGAAAGCAAATGCAGTTTGACTACATAGGACACAACAATAGAATGCTCACTGTCTTGTAGGGCGCTGGTGATCCAGTTCATTGTATGGATCAATCACAAGTCCACGAACACCATATCTTAGAACCGCAGCTTTGGCAAGCGTAAGAACCCAATTAATAGATGGAAGACAATCATCGTCGCAACTGTTCCACAAACCCAATGAAGTAACTCAGTGATGAAAAGCCTCCACAACACATTTGATCAACGATGTTTATAAAGATGCTCACTGAATAAAAACACAGTTATGAAAAAATACACATTAAGAGAGTTCTTTCTGTAATTTTCATGGAGAAAGTAATATAAAAGCACTTAGCAATCGTCACAGTTCCTTTGAGATTAAATCGGGAACTGACCGAATGAGATGAAACGTATCATTCAGCCATGTTTTCCCTCGCTCTAACTCTTCAGGGCTCATTCGCTCAACAGATGCTCCATATCTAAATGTAGCAAAAACATAAATAAGCAACTTAAGGAATTTTTAAGCATGATTGTGCAAGCTAATTATGAAAGGAGTTGATACATCAGAAATCAATATAAGCAGTGAACAATAACATATTAATGAAGAAAGCCTGTTTGGAAAGGAAGTATACTAATTAGCTAAATTTGAAGTAGTAAGATAAGCCTTTTTTTAAAATATAGTTCACAGTTGGTCTCCATATTATGCTGTAACAAAGTTCTCTTTAGTTATCCTACATCATAACGAGGCGTTGAGGTAGAGATGAGATAAATGATTAATGCATTCCACCTATCCCACTTCCCGAGATAAGGCGTTCACACTAAAGATCTTTAGAGACAAATTTTAATACAACATAAAGTCAACTCAATTCAACTTCAAATAAGACAAATTCATCTATTACGTCATACAGAAACCAACAATCTTGAATGCGCCCAATATTCACTGCTATATAGGCACATTTTGGTAAATTATAAACTTTTTTTTAAAAAAGTAATGTTTTTCCCAATGTAACTGAACCTTCATCATCTTAGTAACCAAAACTGAGGAGCCATTAACAGTGGAACTCCACAACTATGTTATTTAAACAACATATGCCGCATGTGTAATTAAGGTCAAAACACCATATGTGATAATGTGGTCACATGTGCGATTTTATTAAATTTCTCAAAATTTGGTTTTAAAATGCCAAAGAATATGCAAAATCCCCAATTAAAAAACACCAATAATCTTATGCAAAAAGATAGCAACAATTTCATTTATTTAACTTATTGTAAAAGGCTATAATCGAAATAACGTTTTAGGCCCAAACCAGCCGCATGCCATTCAGCACACACACACACACACCAGCACGTCTAATGACTCAAATTGGCAATCAATGGCCTAGGCTGGACCAGAAAGAACATAAGCCTAAAAAACATAAGCAAATCAGGCAAATACTTCATGCAGAATCAGTTGGCTAAAAACTTCTTATAAATTTGAAGGTCTACAATCGTACATAAGCAAACCAAATTTTATCCGGACAGCGCACATAGGGGAGCTAGGTTAAATATTAAAATAAGCTTCTATACTCATCTAAGGACAGCAAAAGTTAGTTGCTGACTCTTGGCTCCGTGATTCACAGAACATTTACAGCTTAGAGGCTGCCGGGATAACATGGTAATAGTCTAATAGTAAATAATATGCTCTAGGCCACTGGACGTAAGAGGTGATATCAATGTCACTTATCTATTGCAAAAACAAGGCAAGTATGTAACAAGAACCAGAATTATAATGAGATGATTCCAGAATTTTACCTAGCATTCAAGAACGGTTTTCTAATGTGTTTCTCCAAAAGTTTTCTTGCATGCTCTTGAACCTGAAGACCAGTAAATGAAAATAGTTAGACAAAGTATTTATAGACGCAGAACTAAAATTTTAGTAGGCAGATATCTGGCCTTATTTTCCATAGAGCAGAGTACAAATGTCCATCCTTCACTCTCATTGATATTGCATAGCATGGCGTCAATCCACTCACTTTTGCCTGAATTAGGAACTCCTGTTATTACAGTAAGCTCTCCAGGCACAACCTGCTCAAGACAGAAACGAATACCCAAAGATTATGTTATAGATAAACAGTGACATATAAGCCCTAACAATATTCAGATTCATAGAAAAAGTTTCAAATATTGACAACAATCCATAGATTCCTTGCAACTTTGACTGCTAGCACAAAAACTCCTATTACTTCCTCCTCAAGCGTCAAATAGTGGGTACTCAGTCAATACCAACTTCATCAGTGAGAACCAACTACCTAATCTCTGTCTTCTCTGCCCTTGCACATAACCAACAAGGATCAACACAGCCGCCGAAGCAGACCTTTCCACTTGACACCCATGCCCTTGTCAAATGTCGCCAAATGGATTCTCATTGTTCATCACTGAACATCCATCTAGTGACTGCTATTGCAACATGGTCACACTGTCCAGGTAGTAAGTGAAGATTGAAAATTCAGTGTCAAGGGAAATTATCAACTTCCATCCCTAATCTCCCCACCCCTCAAATCCACTCCCCACGCAAATATATGTTTGATTCTTCCTTATCAACTTTTAATAGTAATGACATAATAGGGCAGTGTTCTACTGTGGCATGCACCAGGCACAAAAAGCTATAAGCTACTATTGAAAGATCACTGTGAAGCTCAAGAGGCTTTACAGGATCTTTCAGATCCTGGGCACAATTATGAATTCTATCAGGACAGAAGAAAAAGGAAGATAAGAATCGAGAGAATGAGAATAAAATAAGCGTCAGTATGATAAGTCACATCGTACCACCAACGACCTTCGGAAGGCATTGTTTATAATATTAGGAGTTTTTTTTCCTTTCGCGATGCCACTCTGCAAGCAAAGAGTGTCACGAGTAAAGCAAGAGAATGAGTGGGCTTTAGTGATGTAGGAATTTGCAACTATTTGCATCTATTTAGTGACCAATCCACTTGTTTCTTTGATCCCACTTGGTCTTCCTTTTCCATTTGTTTTTAATTATTCGACCTATCCAGAAAAATTGTCGGGCCATGAATGTGATTCCAATCTTTCCGATGATGCCATAATTCATTTTGATATACAATGTTTTATTCAAGGAAAAAGCGCTAGGCGCTAGTCGGGCGGTGGGGGGCCGTCTAGCGCCTAGGCGTTTTGCCTTTTTTATAATTATTTTAATTATTATTTTAATATTATATAATATATATATGTTTAAAAATGAATATAAGTTCAAGATTATCCCAAACCATTATTTTAAAGAACAAGTATATAACCATCATTCAAGATTGAGTGATTAACAAGAACAAAAGCAAACATGGTCCGCCTGGCCAGCCTCAGCCCGCCTATCCTGCCTGGCCAGCCTCAGCCGGTCTGGTCCGCTTGGCCAGCCTGAGCCCGCCTAAGCTGCCGCCTTGCCCCGCCTAACTCCGCCTAGGAGCTTGGCCGCTTTTATGGAGCGCCTAGGGCCTAGTCGAGGCGGTGGGGGGCCGCCTAGCGCCTAGGCGACCGCCTGGGCCACTTTTTAGAACACTGGTTTTATTTGGTTCCTATTTCATTCATTTCAATAAACGAGTTTATAGGGTTCCTACTTTATTTATTTCATTTATTATGCTTGATCCAGAAGTCACATTTTCTTCTCCTTGGGTATTACCCCCAACAACCAATGAATTCTTGCGTACTCTACAATCTATTCCTAATACATTAAGTTTCATTGTTGGCGATCCCCTACTTATGTAAGATTGTTGATATGCTTTGATTTACCTGTGATTAATGAGAAAATCTCTTTTTGATCAACATGACAGAATTGGAGATTGCACAGCTTTACCGGGGCATATCACAATTAGCAAAGATGTGGGCAAAGCCCACACTCCCAATAGAACACGCTAGTCAAACTCCAGATATAGGGTCACCACCGTCAACTGCATTAGCAGAGAGCTCATGTAACCAATGCCAAGTTGCCAACATGCGCACCGCCCTTAACATAATTAAATGGTCCAACTGGAACATGGTTCTCTTAATCCAGTGGTAAGGACCTACTCACATACCCATAAAAAGTTTGTTCTGGAGAGGCAAAATATATACTCAAGTGTTCAACTTGGTCCTTGATAGAATACGTGAATCACTATGAATGTAATGGAGCCTCCAACTTCGTCGAGCCGATTAGCATCCTTTCCACAACGCATTTTCGAATGACTACAAAGACACCCTCATGTCAGAGCATTTCTATCGTTATTATCTCATCAATTTCACGGACGGGGTTTCCTTAATGATGGCCTTTTTTATTTATTCATGTTAGATCAAGAGGAAAAGGTGTAAACCCTAAAAGGAAAAAGGTATTTTTCTGACCATTGCCAAGATCATAGCTAAGGGAAAGGTATGACTATTCCCATCACCATCAAGAACTTAGAGCATTGCCAAGGAAAATTAGATCCTAACTGAAGGAAAGAGGTATGGGTTGATAGTTTATATGATGTTCATATACTTCTAAATTACAGGAGATGCAAAAAAATCGATGAAAAAGATGTTTTTGACATTCTTGAGGGTGCCTGGGAGGAACGTTCCCTGTCGTAACATGATCGGCAATGAGTATCCATTAAAAATAATCAAGTATTACCTTTTTATATCGCTACCTACTTGGGACCGAATAAAAGAAATTCTTATCTCATTTGATTGATGTGTATGAGCTGCATTTCTTATCTTTCACTATTGAGTTGCTTCTCCTATGGAATAGTAACCAACCCTGGCATGACAAGGGATGTGGTCCAGCTCTATTTGCCACCACTGAATATAGTATTGGTATGGATTCGCGTTTTGTTCCTTTAGTTCACCAAAAACTTATCAATCCTAGTTAATTCAAAACATCCCACCGCCTTGGAGGAGAGTGGGTGTGAGGCTAGTTAGCAGAGTTCGGAGAGCGGAGAGTCGGAGACAACCATCGTTATCATCGGACTCCGCTACACTGACATTACTACCACTCCGCTCCAAGGCAGTGGAATGATTTAAATCCACCAGAGATGATACTTCCCTAGAAAGGAAAAGGAAGAGAACGTGAAACCTATATTATATAATTTATATCCGGGGGTGGTAAAGCATAAACGAAATATAGAATGATAGAAACTTACATCATTGGTAAAAAATTGGAGAAAAAGGGAATGGTTTACATTCTGCACTAAAACAATGGTTCACACTGGAAAGGCAGTCTTACACAAGTTAAAGAACATAGTTTTGAATCAAGAAAATTTTTCAAACTAAGAAAACTTCTAGGAGTGTTTCCAATAAAACTAGGTTCAAAGAATTAGAGCAAAATGTAAATAGTAGGTATTTATCAAAGGAACATCTTAAATTGATTGACATATACAAAAAGAAAAGAAAAGTAACATATATATA
Source organism: Chamaelirium japonicum (assembly GCA_947650365.1). Taxonomy (NCBI): domain Eukaryota; kingdom Viridiplantae; phylum Streptophyta; class Magnoliopsida; order Liliales; family Melanthiaceae; genus Chamaelirium; species Chamaelirium japonicum. Next base: position 3,094,583 of record OX393557.1, on the reverse strand, counting down.
TAAGTAACTTTTAGTCGCATTTCTAATCAAAAGAAAAGAATAAACTCAAAAGGTTTCACAATCCTTACCTTATATAGGTTAGTCAGAGCTCTCCAACCTGTAGAAATACCTAGTTCATATCCATGACTGCAATTATAATAAATATCAATCTCGTGGAAGAAATCGCTGAAGTTGAATAGACCCCGTATAGGATACAACTCAGCATTTTCTACAACCTCCTTCAGTGCATCTGATCCTAAATACATGAGCACCTGACAGCAGAACTTAAATAATGTTTAGCACAACAAGATGGAATGAACTTATGTATGAAGGCTAAACGTCAAAATGAAGTATTAGTCATAAGTCATAACTGTCCTTTACTTAGGAGTATGTACTCCGTAACAAATTACATTACATTTGGGTTATATTCATCTAGGAGCTCTTTCAGACACAAGGCTTAAAAATCATCTACAAGAATATACATCTCAATTTATAGAACTTTTGTATACAGTTTCAGTACAAATGACAGGTGGGTTCATAGACCTCGTATGGAATATATCTCCCACACTCGTAAATCAAGTATAGGCATAAACTAGTAACTGATCTTTGGTTGTTGCCTTAAATCTGGTTTTTGCATATAATATAAACCCACTCACAACATTAAGCAACAAAAAGAAAGCTGGGTCCAGTTAAAATGGGGTCGGGATGCCTAAGCCGAGAAAACAAGATACCTACACAAAAGTAATTGAACAAAATACTAGAACCAGCCATCAACATGCCATCAGCCACAAACAATGCCAAAATTCACTAGCTTACAGTTGGCAGGTAGAAGGGGAACTATCCAAAAGAACAAAAAAAAATTAGAACTAATAAGGCACAAATAAAATAGCAAATTGAACAACGAATAAAATAACAAATACACGCATGCATACTAAAAAGAACACTGCTAATATTCTGGCTTACAGAGTTGAAAGTTAGAGCGATAGCTATCCAAAAGAATATTTCAAAAAAAAAAACTATCCAAAAGAACAAAAAGTTAAGAATAACAACAAATGTCATGCCAAAAAGAATAATAGATAAAATACCAAATGTATGCAAGAGAGCGTTCACTCGTGAATCCCATGAACTGACAGGGAATCCCATGGAATAGCGTTCACCCGTGAACAAAAACCTGTAGTATTCCCCTCTTTCTTCTTTTCTTTTTCTCCCATTGTATTTTTTCTCTTATTTCTAAGATGATGTATCAAGGGCTAGTTAGGAAACGACATCGGCTAGGGTTTTGAGGTCTCCTTCAATTATATGAGAGGTTTGGAATGGCGTTTAGTTTATGCAGAAATTATTGAAATAAAATGAAGGTGTTTCTTCCCCTTTCTTTCCCCTTTATATATTCTAAAGATCTTGGAATTAACCCCAGTTGCTCAAGGTTTCAAGCACAACTATGTATTTCTCCAGGAGCATAATTTGCAGAAATTTGTATATATCGATCTAGATCCAATCAATTGTAGTCTATGTATTCGCATCTGATCCACAACAATTTGGGCATCAGAGTAATTTTTGGTCCTACAAGAGGACTTGTTGCATGCAATTAAGGAACAAGAGGATCACATCTACAATGCAGACACAAGTGACATTTCAAGGCGCTCAAAAGGAGATCCAAGATACGTGGAAGGACATCAAAGAACACGCCGATCAATTCGATAGGATTGATCAAATATTTGATGAGCTTTTTTCAAGTAGATAAAGAGGAGATATTGATAGAGATCTGAGACCAAGGTAACATCATTCCTCCATTTTCTTCAATAGTAAACAAAGATGAAGCACAAAATCATTGCAAAAGATCTATGAGTATTCTACACATGTATATGAATTTTTTGCACGTCATACTACTACCTCACCAAACATGAAGATTACTTGGATAATCTTCCAAACCTGTGGCCTGAAAACAGGTTAATTACTAATTTCACATGCATGAGCACCCAATTTACCAAAGGAAAATGTGAGGCGGTAGAATCATGATTTTCTTGCTCCCACACCTCCGTTTTATACACATGAAACATCAGAACAGCACATACATGGTTTCATGCATGGGAACCAATACGGCCCGATTAAGTACTGGAGTATTGGTCGGGCCATTCTTTTTTTGCCATGTGGTATGTTTGAAGTGGACAATAAGGGTTTTTTTTTTTTTTTTTGAATTTCCGAGATAAGGTGAAAGAAACTCTTCTAAATCCTTATGATGAAGGTTTCCAACAAAACTAAAGTGATAGCCAAATCATATAGCGTGAACACCATGCATGAGATTAATGGCATGCTACAAGAGAAACGAGGTTTAAGTTAAGCATTCTACACTTCCATGGGAGAATAGAACCAGAGGTGTTCTTGGATTAGATAACTAGTAAATTGGTTTTTATGCTTAGCAACAATTAGGTGAAGTGAGGATGGTGTAGTTTGCCACAACCAAGCTAAAAGAAATTGCACATATTTGGTGGTAGCGCCAAACAGGAGATGTTCAGGAGGTCCGACAGAAGTGAAGTATTTTTATAAGCAACGATGGGGCAGTTGTGCAATAGCTTTCTCCCGATGGACTACAAACCAGAATTATAGGGGTCTGGGAAGCTGAACTCGAGTTTACCATTCAAATGGTGAACTCGAATGGAGAAGCTGCCACATGTCCTGAGAAAGTGTTCAACCCTCTTTTACTTTTTGTTTTGTCTTTTCAGTGTTCAACCTCTTAAATGTCTATCCCCTCTTACTTGCTTTATGTCTTTTCAGTAGACACGTGGCGCAATATAAACCATATTTCATCATTCATTTGTCAACTCAAGTTTACCAAATCCTTTCCCAGAATAATATCTTTGATTCCCTAAATTTCAGCAGCATGATGAGTTATTAGAGCGGGAGTGTACCATCATGTTAATTGATCACCACTCGGAGTATCATATGTCAGCCCCTCTCCTAGTAAGTTGCCTTAGTTAGATGGCTGATCTTAAGTTGACAACCAGTAGGAAAATACCTGTCAATCCCCCTTATAATTGACCCCATCTTGATGAGATAAAACTTCTTTGGTGACGAGGAGGAACATTATTTTGCTCTGAGGAGAAACTATAGAGGAAGCAGCAGCTAGAAGATCTCCAGATTTGATAGATCGACATCTTCTCCTACTTCACATGTTACACATGTTCTACACCATCAACAATTCCAAAAAAGAAGGCACCGGAGACTTTTTAACTGTCAAGAAAAAGAGCAAGGCACCTTGATGGGGACAAGGCCCAGCCTGCACAACTTCTGTAGCCGGAGTCAGCAGACACGAGCTTTGAGGCTTTATTAAAATGGTTTTCGGATTTAATAATTTCTAAAATAGTAATTTTCGGAATAAAATATTAAATTAGGAATAAAATAATTATTTTATTCCGAAATTATTATTTTAATCCGAAAATATCTTATTTTTGGATTTATTAAATATGGAAGTTTTAAAGATATCATTTATGATAGATTTAGATCTTTCTTATTTTGGAAAGCCTTATCTTTTATTTTGGTTAATCTTATGGTTTTTTGGAGACCAAGCAATGTAAGCCTCTACTTATAGGCCTTCCCTTTGATGAATAAAGAATGCTATGATTATTGAAAATAAAAATTTATTTACTTCCTGGATTAGAGTGCGCAAGAGGTGGATTCCCCTACAAGCCCTGGTGGATTCCAGGTTTTCTGTATCCCTCCCTCACTATATCTCTCTCAAAATCCTCACGAAGAAGACGACACAAGTCGATCCATCTCGCATCCCCTCCTCTCGATAACATTGTTCCGCATCACACCTAGTGCTAGTCCTACACACGAGGTTGGCATTCTTATGCCAAATAATGACGATAACAATGCCGACAAAGATATCAAAAAAGTGGAAGGAGTTTTATAGGATGCAGAAGAAAAGCCTACATGTGCAATGTTATCAATATCAAGCAATATGTTTTTCTGATCCAACGACATAGATATAAAGGAAAGTTGGATTGGAAGTGTCAAGATTTTCAAGGCAAGAGTTGTTTGCCACAATCAACACTTCACCTTGATTATTGCTGACAGTTTTGTCTGGTTTCCCAGAGATCTGTTCAGAAGAAGGCATATTATGTTTCATGGCTCGGGAAAGAGGCTCAGATTATAATGCAAAGCAGATGTCAGATGACGTTTTGAGTGATTTTTGTGGCAAGCAGATTTTGTATGCTGTGGTACTCATGGGCTACTTAGATTACTCATGGCAGATTGCGAATATGACAGGTGACACGCATGGCATGTGGTGGAACAAGTACACGTACCTACAATAAGTATGGTGTCACTTTTCATCCGAAGACGAAGCTCACCTGTCCAAACATTTTCATTGGCAATGAACCCTAATTCCAGGGAGTCAAATTCTTCTCAACCAAGATCAGTAATGATGCAATCGAAGTTGAGGCACATGCAGCAAGGATCAAAAGAGGGCATTAGCGCTTCAAACCACATGACATAGATATTTGATTTGGTCACAACTGGCTTCGTTTAAATCTTAGACTAGTTGAGATGGTGATAGATGAGGCATGATTTAAAGGCAATTGCCTATTGATATAAAAGAAAAAAGAAATTTTTTTTTTTGGGGGCTATCTAGTTAATATTGTGACTCACAACACAAGAGATTGAGAGAATTTTGCAGGTACTATTAGTCTGTAAACCTATGATATGGGGGACACCTTAAATTGAACCCTAGGAGCCGTGTCAACCCGTGTCGACACGGATTCCCATGTCCACCCGTGTTAACACTGCATGATACCATCCCTCTATATTATTAAACTGAATGTTGCGAGTCTCTTTCCTTCTCCAATTGGGTAAACAGAGGAAAATGATAGATTGTGTACAGGTCGAATTCCGAAGGGGCAATAATTTTTAATTTATATCAATTTCAGAATTTTGTTGGTATATATATATATATATACCCACATGGCTCCGTATCTATCTTTTATGATGTTGTCGTGTCTGACTCCCGTGTCTATGTCGACACTTGACACCCATGTCCGTGTCTACATATCATAGCTGTAAACAAATCCAATGGACCTGCTAGTGTTTTTGAAGCGATGTAGGCCTGCTAGTGTTTTCAAAAGGCTTATTTATATGACAATACGTAATGGAATTTAGTTTATGCCGAACTTAATGACATAAAATTAACTTTTTTTCTTTCCTTGTTTCCACATATCCATTTGTTTATATAGCTTGGAACTAGCCCCAATTCTTCGAGGATCAGAGCCAAATTTATTGACTTTTCAGCAAAAATTCTGCATAAATTGCAGATATTTGCATAGACCGGCCTAAATCAGTCGATTACTAGATCCTATGTTAATTTTAGTTATAGCACTGCATTCTCTAAGTCTTAGAGTAAATCATGGAGAATATTGACAAATTAAACCAATAAATATATCTAGCTAACAGATTGAGCCAGGTTTTCCCCATCTCGTAGATAATGATAAGCCAGGTTGTCAAGATATTGAAAGAACTAATAGATTTCAGGCATCCAACCCTACTACCATGTAATCAAAATGAAATTAATTAGAATAGAAAGTAGAAAAATACTCATATTCACACTGAAAAAAGATGGTTTGAAGTCACACCTCATTTGCATCTTTGCAAACTTCAGTAGCATTTTTCATTGGCCACTTGATTCTCCAGCATCTAATTGATTGTTAAACAAAAAGTATCAAACAGATATAAAGCAGTTGATAGTTTGTTTATCATAGGTAGGAAAAGATTAAGGATAGAGATTATGACAAAGAGGAAATAAACCTTTCTTTACCAAGGCGCCGAGCAAGTTCTTCAGCCAAGGCTTGGCCAGGACGGTCCGCATCTGTTGCTAGTATTATGCGAGATGCCTGGCACAATTATACATTGCAATTTTAGCTAAACAATATATAACATCTCATCAGGTACTGTCAGCAAGTTTCTTGATATTAAGTTGTTCTGCATTACTAAGAGATCTAACCTTTGCCAAATATTCCTTGCAGTTCCACAAAAACTGGAACTTTGTGTCCTAACTTTTACAAAGAGCAATTGGGGAATGTTAGATCTCAATTTAGCAATCACAATGGTTCAAATGCAAGTCTAAGGGAATTGCAAAAGGTCAGGATGTTTAGAAAACTAAGAGATTTGAAGAGGAAACAGCATAAGTTAGAGCCAAAGCTAAATAGAAAATGAGCTAGCCAAAAGTAAAAGGTTCAAACAAAAGCTAAATAACTTCAAATGTCTAGATGATGAGATTCAGCAACAGTGAGCTCATCATATGCTTAAGAAGAGAAAAGCTTTATTTCAACAGATAGACGAAAATAAATATAGATAGTTCAACGCTTTCTTATAATTTCATATTTTCTTTTAAATCCTCAAGAATTAGCTTCCATATAATTTTTTCATTTTCTATTTTCCTACAAACTTCCTTAAAATCCTAACTTGAACAGTGATTAAAAACGTACAAGGCATTTATGAGCCTATACCAAAGAAGCTAATACAAGTAAGATTGAGACATTGTTAACATTATAAAACAGGTATAAACATGATTGCCAATTCATCATGTCTAAGCAGTGCTCAAGATAGTAACTTTTACCAAATGGTTTTGCAAAACCATCCAGTTAACCAAGCACAACGATGACCAGGGAAATTTCATCCAACTGCAGTGGAGGCTCACCCACGCATGTCAAGCCATCCACACACCAAATAAGATGACTTAATCACATCCAGCACTTAGTTTCCAGGGCAGCATATCTCAGTGTTAACTTACTAATAGCATATCATGATCGTACATAAGTAAAATAAATTGCAAGCATGGCCACTTATCAGTTGTTTTAGGGTAATAAGTGATAACTATGAAAGGTTATCTTATAGGACAAGTCAAGCGAGTTAGTAAATTTTCTTTGAGTTATTGATAAGATAACCAACTAAATTCCTAAATTTCTGATCACTGCTAATCTAGTCTACCGTGATTCAAACCTGATAATTTCTCAAGAGAGAACCCTACTACTACCCTAAAAATTCTTTTTCCTTGTGCCCAAAAATAAAGCTGAAGTGTATTTCCTCCTCCCACTCTCCATCATCAATCTCGACCTCTACCAAAGTAACTCATCATTGTGGATACAAATATGACGCATGCCCATGCTCCCACACATGAAATAATGAATATTGGTACCTTTGTCCACACGTGTATTATAGCCCATAGCCTTTTCCTTGCCCTTGTTGCTCCACTCAACTTCCACACTTGATTTACGTGAGGCCCAAGTCCTCGGAGTTGGCTTCCGCTTAGGTCTAGGCTCCGAACCACATCCCCTCGCATGCTCATCGTTCTTATAGTTCTCTCAATTATAGATCTCCTAGGATGCAACCCATTAACGTGCCCTTATGCATGCGTTGCTCCCTCTAATAGGGATCTTCCAATGTCAAGATCCTCTCAACCCTTAGCTCATAAAGAATAGCCATGTACAAGCCACCAAATATCTTGTCGTCGGTTGCTCCATCAACTCCTTAATCCGAACACAAGTAGATAGATTATTGAAGTATAATCTTCCAAGCTCATGTTATTCTAAATTTCTAATATAGGCCATGAAACTTTTGATATAGTGTTATCACATAATAGTCAGGAAGAAGTTGCTTACATAATTCTTGCTTCATGTGCTCCCATGTACCAACTGTACCAAAACTCGGTCCAACTCGACTCAACTCGCCCGAGTCTACTCGACTCGACTCGGCCGAAAATCAAGCCGATTCATCTAGCGACTCGGGCATGATTCGGAAAAACTCAGACCATCTCGGACTTGAATCGAGGAAACTCGGCCTGACTCAGGTAAACTCAGCCTAACTCGGACTTGACTCAGGAGAGATTTGAATATATATATATATATATATATATATATATATATATATATATATATATATATATATATATATAGAGAGAGAGAGAGAGAGGCGTGCTAGGGTGCGGTGCGTGCGGCGCCGCACCGCAACCGTCTGATGCACCGCTGCGGTGCGTGTGATGCACGCAGCAGTGCATCAGACGGCTGCGGTGCGACGCCGCACGCACCGCACGCCGCATTTTAGCATTTCTCTCTCTCTCTCTCTCTCTCTCTCTCTCTCTCTCTCTATATATATATATATATATATATATATATATATATATATATATATTAACAAGTCGAGTCTTTGAGTTACTTGACTCGGTGGACTTTCGAGTCCGAGTTTCGTGTTTTTGAACAATGCATGTAGCATCTTCTTCTTGCTAGAAGCGTTTCCACTTGCTTCCACCAAACAAGTGCACCTCACTTCATCTTGACAAACCGTAGTTTCATTGAAGGTACCCACTAGGAGCAGTTGTCAAGAACTGTCTCCCATTTGATATAATATTTAATACCTACTACCCATGAAGCCTGACACGTCAATATGTAAACCGCCAAAGTTAAATTAAAAATCTCGATCTAACCTATCTACAAACCCACCTTGTTCAGGTTTTCTAGATACATAATAGGATCATGGAGTTCCTATACTCTAACTCACTCATTAGATTCACTTTCCGGAGGAATTGTGGTTGTCACCATTTATTTCTACATCTTGCGCTTGTGCGTAACAATAATGCCGAAGGTTTTGCACCTCCACGCAAGCTCCTCAAATTGGTATCTCATCGTTGCAATCTCCAACGGGTGGCTAGGTTAACACATCGCATGTTAACCCTCACATTCGTCCGTGCTTAGTTGTTATCGCCTCCTAAGGACTCCTCAATAGAACAAGATGAAGCTTTGTTTTTGCCAAACTTAATGATGTATAATCCACGAATTAAATCACAAAACACCACCAAGAATAGAATAGTAAACAAGATAAAGGGAAGATAAAAACAAACACAATGGGCTGACTTGAATAAATTCAGAAATATAAAGCTGAAATTTAAAAAAATATGCTTAAATGATATATAGGCTATATCTTGTGGAGTACAAGAAAACATGTAAATTAAATAAGAAAAATAGAACTTCTCTCAAAAGGGAAGGTTACACCTACTTCTTTCTTTGTCAATGATCTTTCTTGCTCGAGAAAAAGTCTTCAAAGGAAGTACCGGACCCTTTCCCGCGGGAGTAGAAAGTCCTGTTGTTCCTCTCCCCCCGGGTAGGCCCAAGGGAGACCAGGAGTAAGAGGGGCCAGTTATCCTCTTTCTCCTTGTCTTTTTCTTCAAATCCAATAATTTAAGATAAAGGGGGTCGTCCATATGGATGAGCTGGCAGTCCCCTTTTTTGTACAAAAATCCCCTCTAATCATTTGTAATTAACTCCCACTACTTTAAAAAAAAACAAGTCCCACCAAGGGGGAAAAGATAAAGAAAAAACATACATTCTTACCACGAAAGCCTCCAAATCACATGATTAAGTGTGTCAAGGACACATTAATGATGCTCTGGATCAATTTACCAGGGTTAGGAAGATTGCAGCTCCGATGAGAGATCGAAGATACTCGTCATGGATGACGGGGTCGATTTTCTTTGGTTCTTCATCAAGTCACATGCTCTCGCTAGTATGTTTCCTATCAGATCCATAAGAGATATTCGGCAATGTCCTATCTCAAATTTAAGGATCTTTTCTTCCGTGGAATTTGATCAATGTGATCGTCAACTCTTTATCATCCACTTCCTCATCAAACCAATGGTAGACAGAAAGGTGGGCAATATTGAATTTTGGACTACTATTGAGAACTGGGGAGGTCTATCAAATAGCTATTACTTCCCACTTTCATGATAATTTTAGTTGGTCCTATCTTCTTCACTTCTATTCCAATAATTACCACATGGATGTCGCACTTTCTGCAAGTAAAGTATTATACCAAACCACTTTTGATATTTGTCAGATAGATCATTTGGAACTTTAATATGTGTATACTTAGTCAAGAAAGGATTTATAGATATTGTTTGACAATATTACAACAAGACCTACTTGGTAGTTGGCACTATGATTTCATCCTTCCACTATGTGGACCACAAGAAGATGAAGGCACAACCATCTTTACAATAAAAAACGAGCAAATAAAAATAAAAAATCATAAAGGTATATGTACATAGGATTTCATTTCATTTTGGTTGTTTGGCAAAAATTTGTGATACAGAGATGAAGGTAATTCCCTATCACACTTGCCTTCTTTTTTATTTATCTAGAGTCTTCCTAGTATAGACGAATCTAGGGTTGCATTCTAGGAAGCACTGACACTTCCCCAGGCCCCCCGTACCCATGTCGGACACGTGTCCGACACCGACGCTTGTCGGACACGCGTTGGACACTCACCAGACACGCATGTACCATGTCCCATGTGCTTCCGGGAGCCGGAGACACTCGTTAGACACTCACCGGACACTCGCTGCACACGCTCCGGACATGGTGGGTTGACGGACTGTTCGATACAGGAGCTGTTGTGATTCAGTTTTGGCTTCAACCTATATGATCCTCTGAGGTATAACATCCGCCCCAAACACACAAGATATTGTCTGCTTTGCCCGTGCTCGCACGAGAACTTCCTAGGGAGGTCACCCATCCTAGTACTATTCTCGCCTGAGCATGCTTAACTACAGAGTTCTTACGAAATCCGTAGCGGCGCACGGTTTTAAAACGCGTCTTCTATATTTGGGAGAGAAAATTATATAAGTAGCTCAGGATCTCCTTCTCTCCAGGCGATGTGGGACTAACGCATGGCCTTGTACACCTCACCTCACCTCATCCATCTTGTCATCCCAACCTCAGGAGTCATGACTATTGACTCTTGGCCTATTGGATCTTGGTCGTCACAATCCACCCCCCTTAGGGCTACACGTTCTCGTGTAGGGTTAGACCCCTCATCCCGAGGAGAACCGGCTCTGATACCATTTTGTAACATCCACCCCAAGCACACAAGATATTGTCCACTTTGCCCGTGCCCGCACGAGAACTTCCCAGGGTGGTCACCCATCCTAGTACTATTCTCGCCCAAGCACACTTAACTACAGAGTTCTTACGAAATCCGTAACGGCGCACGGTTTTAAAACGCATCTTCTATGTTTAGGAGGGGAAATTATATAAGTAGCTCTAGGTGATGTGGGACTAACGCATGGCCTTGTACACCTCACCTCACCTCATCCATCTTGGCATCCCAGCCTCAGGAGTCATGGCTCTTGGCTCTTGACCTATTGGATCTTGGTCGTCACATGATGTTATAACATCAGAGGATCAGATAGGTTGAAGCCAAAACTGTATAACCTCAGAGGATCAGATAGGTTGAATCCAAAACTGAATCGCAGCTATTCTTTTGCATGCCATTTGGGCCCAAGTCCGATTCACTTGTCAGGCTGGTTGTAACGGACAGTTACGATTCAGTTTTGGCTTTAACTTATCTGATCTTCTAAGGTTTCAAATAGATTGAAGCCAAAACTGAAACATAGTCGTTCTTTTACATGCCATTTAGGGTTATGTGCAATTCATCGATCGGGCTGGGTGTAACTAACGGTTGTGATTCAGTATGTATTAAATTTTTATTTTAGTTATTTTCTATGAGATTTTTTTAGTTATTGAAATATATATATATGAATTATAAACATACATAAAATATAAATAAAAAATATTAATTTATTTTGTCTTGTCCCCGTCGTACCCGTGTCATTTTTTAAGATTTTGCCATGTCAGCATACCTGTGTCGTGTCGTACCAGTGTCGGTGCTTCTTAGGTTGCATTCTAGTTGCATAACCTTAAAACCATAAAAGGTTGGTTCCCTTCTTGCTGATTGGTCTTACAAATTACAATTTACACATCAAGCTCCTGTTTTGTACAATTGCTTGGTCAGGAACTTAGCCACCAATTCCTAGGGAAGGGTTGTCTGGTTGAGTCATTTCTACGAAGTTCTCAGTTAATTGCAGTGTATGTTGGTTCTCTGCATCAAAATTATATAGGTGGGATAATGCAAGCAGGATAAGGTGAAGGTTATACAAACAAGGGAACGCGCATATATATATATATATATATATATATATATATATATATATATATATATATATATATATATATATAATGCGGCATGAGGTACGTGCGGCACTGCACCGCAGCAGTCTGATGCACACGCTGCGTGCATCGTATACACGCAGCGGTACATCAGACGGCTGCGGTGTGGTGCCGCACTTACCGCATGCCGCATTATAGCATATCTCTCTCTCTCTCTCTCTCTCTCTCTCTCTCTCTCTCTCTATATATATATATATATATATATATATATATATATATATATATATATATATATATAGGCGTACTAGGGTGCGGCGTGCGGTGCGTGCGAGTGCGGCGCCGCACGCACCGCACACCGCATATATATATATATATATATATATATATATATATATATATATATATATATATATATATATATATATGTTTTGCCCCTGGTCAATATGTTTGGAAGTTGTGTTGTCACACATCTGGACACTTGGGAACCACTAGTGTCGAGTTAACCTGAATCTCATTTCAGAACAAAAGTTTTGTACTTGAAAACTCCTGTAAATAATACTCTTCAGTAATGATGATTTCCTTCATCCAAGCAGAAAAACAAATACTACTGTGTAAAAGAAAGCTATTCTATAGGTGACTGATAAATTTTAGAATTAACATTTGAGACAAAGATCAATTCAATAATCAGTTATGAAGAATTTATTCAAGTTTAGAGTCTGGTCCAGACTTCCTCTTCATTAGGCATCTCTTTGGAAACTTGTGCAGGGGCGCCATCTGGAACACTAACACAATTACGATAGCCAGCCTCTTCCATAGCAAGCTTATCCATTTCGCCTTCAACCTATATTACGACACTAAATCAATTCAAAACTAGAAGAGAAAAACAACAACTGAACTTTATCAAGTTATATAAGCCAGGATGGATATATTACAATGATAATATCACTCGCTAGTTTTATATCATCAAGTCCATAAAATATTCTCTCTGTGTCCTTTTCCTGGTAGAAAGAAAGAACCAAAATGTCTCAACAAAACAATGATAATTCACCTTCTTGCAATAGTAGGCATAAAACCAACCACAAAAAAAACACAATAAGGCCCAATACTTGAGCACATACTATGAACTATAACCCTATAGGATGAATCATAAACCTGCCAAAATTTTTTATCAATGCCCCGGTACTTGCAGCTGACAAGAGTTCCATCTCGTCTGTAAGTAAAAGCAATAACAATCTGCAGATAACATTTACATGTTCAGTCATATGCATGGAAACCACAATGTGCAAGAATAGTATGACACTGTAACAGTACCTCGTTGTGATATTTACGTTGCATGACAGCATTTCTACGAAGTGTTTCGGCTGATATCATTCTCACAGAGAAGTATGAAATAAGCTGAAATAATAAACAAAAGAAGAATATAAACGGAACGAATAATAAATGGTCTGAACCAGTACAAATACAGTCAAAGACTCAAAGGTTAGAGGATGGGAGAAAACTATAAGGCAGTTTCTCCTCTAACATACGATATACATAAACCACTAATGGATCACGGAAGATCAATGGATATTGTGTCCAACCATAACTCTAATCGCACGTATCATTTTAAACAAAATATCAACAATTGTAAGATACTGAAGACCATTGTTGTCATACGCAGTCGCATATGCATCTGTGTGACCGAATCTGAGAACATATTTCATATAACTACTATGGGGACTGCACATGCAAGAAAACACTTGCGAGTTGCGACCACATAAAACTCCGCACATGTGTTTGTGCGGACGTAAAAGCCCAACGGTCTAAATTCAAATGTTGGAGTTGTGTAGTCGCATATGTGAGGTCGCAATGGACATGTGCAATCATACAAGTACTTGGGCAAGCCTAGTAGCTCATTTGCTTATCAAGTTTATTCATAGGCCTCCAATTCAACACTTCTTCACCCCAAATCCATCTAAAATCTCCTCTAATTACTTCCACACACACACCCCCTACTCTCATTTCATCATGGCTTACTCGGGTGAGGGATCCTCTGGCGGCGCTGAGCCTTTGAAGCCTTTCAATTCAATAGATTCTGAGTGGAAATATGGCCACTACAAGAGTCCGACACGAAAGAACATAGTGGTCTTCAAGCTAAGCGAAGGGGCATCGCAAGGCTAAAGCAACACTTGGTGCATCCACTAGTCTCCGACACCAAAAACCAAGAAGTGCCCCAATGCCACTAGTCATCCGTAAGGAAATGAATGTATATAATCACCAATGGCCCAATACAAACTCGTCGTTGTAACAGGTGTAGGTACACCAAGTGTGAGTCTTAAAAGGAGCAGCATGAGTGGGAGGTGGAGCCGGAGGATACATAAGTAGCACTGAGGATAAAGAATAGGTACCGTCAGCGCACAAGGGAAGATGACGGTTCGTGACCTACTTGAAAGAATTAGAAGTATTTTCTATTTTTTTAATGTATTTTTATATTTTTTTTAATATAATGTAATTGAACTTGAATGAATGCAGTATTTTGCTATTTGTGATTACTTTTTTAAATTTAAAATTCAGTAAACTAAAAAAAAAAAAAAATGACGCAAATCGGCTATTCCCCAACTCCCCACAAGTCAAGATGCCCTATATCAGCTCTCCCCTAACTCCCCACATGCCAAGATGCCCAAAAAAATTACCCCATGGGATAGAAAAGCCATATAAACAACAGACAGTTATATATCGGCTGGTACGTACTGATCATACAAGGACCGGTACCTACGATACGATTGGTACCAGGCTGATATCGTACTGGTACAGACCGATACGCGGCAAGGTTTAAGAATTCAGTTTCGGTCCAACCCCCGATGATCGATTTTTGGTGGTTTTGGTTTCAGATTTTTTTTTTTTTTTTTTGGGGGGGGGGGGGGGAGGGGGCGAAACCCTAAAAAACCAGAGGATCGAGGATCGACTCCTGCCGAAATCACTTCGAGACGGATCGGTTTTGGCTGAAACTTCATACCTTGGTATGCGATACGTATTGGGCCTACTGGCCGATATTTTTAACCTTCGTACAACCCCACAATGCATTGGCGACCGCATGTCACCTATGCAATTGGCAAGGTTCAATTGCACATATCGCATATCGCACTTGACACCTTTGTTGAAGGCCTTGAGCAATGCTACAATATGCAATAACTTTTATATGCATGGTACTGAAAGATGATAGATTGTTTAGAGCATTTTGACACCGGGTGATGCGAAACAATGCAGGTGGACAGGAAATCAGTAGTTTAATTGTACTAGCAGTGTTTCGCTATGAATTAAAAGTTTCAGGTAGGAAATTTTATTCAAGCCATCAATAGGGAGTTATGGATTTATTAAAAGAAAACTACAATCATCAGGCAGCTCGATCTCAGTTCAAAGAATCTTAAAATGAATAATGCTTAAATTCAGAAACAAGAGTCCGTCCCGCAATATCAAGAACTAATAAACTTAATAGGCAGGTAGGGACGCACAACCTCACGAAGGTGGACAGCAGTGAGCAGTTGATAATACCCTAAAGACTCAATTGATGGAACACGGACGTACCTTGCCGGGTAGGAATGTCCATACCGAGGAGACGACGATGGTGCAGGAACGCCGGCGTCACAGTCAACGTCGATGTAGGTAATGCGCTCCAACTATTCCTCCATGCTCTTCCTTCGTCGATTTAGGAATCGAGGATGGGGGGTTGATGTCGAGGTACCCGTCTGTGTCCGAGTTCATGCCATGATCTGCGTCCGGGTCAGCTTTGCGAGCCTGGGGGAGTGTATTGAGAGTGCGGGCTCAGGGTGAGGGAGGTCGGGTCGGGTCGTGTTGGATGTGGAAGGGAGAGAGGGAAAAGGGCAGGGGGGGAGGAGTCGGGTCGGGTTGGGCCGCAGCACAGGGAGAGGGGCGGGCTGAGTCGGGGGAGAGAGGGAGGAGGCGGGAATCGGGTGGCAAAGGGAGGGGGGTTCGGTTGGCTGCAGGGAAGGGGAGGGGAGGGGATGGGGGTTGGGCCGGTCGGGTGAGAGAGGAGGGAGAGGCGCGGGGTGGTTGGCGGCACCGGGAGGCGGGCCGGGGCCGGGGGCTGGCACGGGCGGGGTCGGCCTGCCGGGTGGGAGAGGAGGGAGGGGATCGGGGTGGGAGGGCGGCAAAGGTGGGGCCGGGCCGGTCGGGTGGGAGAGGAGGGAGGGGATCGGGGATGGCTCGCAGGAGGGAGGGAGAGAGAGAGAGAATGGGGCCGGTGGACTTGGGGAGGGGGGATGAGGTAAGGGTTGGGCTAGGGTTTCACACGCCTAGTACCCACCTAGGGTTTCACACGCCTAGGGTTGGGATTGGGGTTTCACACACCTCACCCTGGTTTCTCTCAACAAGCATGTAGAGGAAAACAAAATTTTATTTCATTCTTCAGTGCCATTACATGATCCATGGGCAGGCCTATATAAAGGCCTGCGATAACAAGCGAAAGTCCCTGGAAGTCGAGGTGGGACTAAATAATACAATGCAAAAAAATAAAAACAAATAAAAACATCCATGATGGTGCTGACTGTCTGATCAGAGCCATAGGCTCAGGTGGCGCCTCCTGCGCTGGTACACACGCCATGGGCGCTGCTCGATGTCCCCATCATTCTCCCGGGGTGGGAGAGAGCTCGACTCCGTCGAGTAAGGCTCAGTGCGGCTCTCCAGCAGGTCTGGGTCCATCTACTGGGGTCCCTGATGCTCACTCCAAGCGTCCTCAGAATGGGGCCTTCCTTTCCAGCGAACCAGGTACCGCCGGATTCCACTGTCGTCTACCAGAGACAATCTCGTCATCCAGAATATTATCAATGCCTTTTGCTGTATATGGTGGGGATATTTCTGGGAGTGGGGGTAGGGGGGACACTCAGGGACAGGGTCCAGGGTAGGCTCAACTATCAGCGGATTTCCAGGGTTAAAATATGGGCCATTATAAGCCACTAGCAGTGTTTTCAGACTCGTTCTGACTCGGACGAGTCGACTCGTTTTGACTCGACTCGGACTCGATTTCGACCCGACTCGGACCAGTGACTCGCAGGTCGCCTGACTCGTCCGAGTCATGGTCTGACTCGTGTCTGACTCGGACGAGTCATGGTCTGACTCGTCCCATGACTCGTCCGAGTCATGGTCAGAGTTGTCCGACTCGTTTCTGACTCGATCGGTCGTTTTTATCCATTATAGTTTGATAGTTGCATGACGTTGATGCATTTTGTGATATTATTTGGCATATGAATGCAATATATATCTCTAAGTTTTCCCAAATTTCTACTGTTTTATCTAATAATATATATATATATATTAATCCAACGAGTCACTATGTTTATGACTCTTACGCGCCACGAGTCGACTCTTCCGAGTCGCATCACTAAGGGTTGTAACGAGTCACTTTCCGAGTCCGAGTCTAAAAACATTGGCCACTAGATCTTTAATATTGAAGGTGGGACTGATGCCAAAACCCTCGGGTAATACAATAAAATAAGCATTATCATTTATATCTTTTAGAACTCGAAAAGGACCCGCACTGCGCGTATGTAGTTTCTTGACGGCTCCCGAAGGAAGCCGTTCCAGACGAATCCGGACCATCACATAATCTCCCATACTGAAAGTCTGAACTCGCTTCCGGGCATCGGCCCTTAATTTATAGCTCGCATTACTCTGTTCAATTTTTTTACTGATTTCCTTATGTAGTTCATGCACATGAGATGCAAAAGCAGATGCCGACTCGGAAATTCTATGATGCTCAGATATGGGAATAAGATCGACTGGTTGCCTAGGTTTGAACCCATGCACGACTTCATGAGGACTCATACCGGTGGTCCTATTGACAGATGTATTATATGCAAACTCGGCTACTGACAGTTTCAGATCCCGAGTCTTAACGTGTTCACCCATCAAGATACGTACAAGGTTTCCCGGACTCCTATTGACAACTTCAGTCTGGTCATCGGTCTGGGACTGAAAAGTAGTGGAGAACTGGAGCCTGGTGCCCAGCTTGTGCCATGGGATTTTCCAACAGAAACTGGTGATCTTGACATCCTTATTGGGCATAATTTCAGGCAATCCGTGTAACTTCATGACGCCATCGGACGTCTTGGAACAAGGGAGGAAATGGATCACCTCAGCGAATCGGTCTACGAAGATTAGGACCGAATCATGCTCCTTGAAAATCTTCTTAGCTAGGGTTGATTGTTGTTCGGCCGGATTACTCTTTGGTTGGGAGGGACCCAGTTCGACCTTCTTGTCCTCATGCTCAAATAGGCATATGTTTGAACGACCATAAATAAGAACATTATTGTCAAACAGACAAGGTTGTCCCAGAATGACTTGATCCGCATCCATGGTCAGAATATCACACCATATTTTATCCAGGTAGATATCGAAGTTTATGGGGAGAAGGCTTCGTTGCTTGATTTCCATGGTGGTCGAATTGATCCAGGGGACCTGATAGGGTCGAGGGTGGGGGACGGCCTTGAGGCAAGTCTTAGAGATCACGGTTGATGACACGGTATTGGTGCAACTACCGCAATCAACGATGACCTTACAGTTCTTATCCCCAATCTTTATGAACGTGTGGGAAATGTCAGTACGTCTCCAGTTATCTTGATCCTTGGGTTGAGACAGGGTGCACCTAACAACTGACATGGAGGGAGATGAAATCTGTCTAAGGGAACTCAAAATGGCTTCGTCATCATCATCAAAGTCTCCATCTTCTTCTTCAGCTTGATAGACGAATTCTGCCTCTCTGGCCTCTATCACTTCAATGAGATTGCCATCAATAATGTTGACTTTGACATGGCTTGCACAGTTTGCGGCCACATGTCCGTAGTCTTGGCATTTACAACACATGATGAGGGGACTTACTTTGGAGAAGTCTTTCTCAGGGCCCTTGTCATGGTTGTCTCTCTCATTACTTCGACTGGTGGAGTCGGCTCTTGGTTGGGATTCGTTGGGGTAGGGCCGACCTAGGTAGTTGTCCGAGAAGGGCCGAGGGACTTTGCTTTGGGAATCTTGATCCCGATGGAAATGGTTGGACCTAATGCTATCGAGGTTCTGACCTAAGGCATAGGCTCTTTCCAACTCTGTAACATCTCGTGTAAGGAGCTCACTCCTCAGGTCTTCTCTTAAACCTGATCGAAAACGTTCCAGGACCTGGGCAGGGGCTTCTGTTCCGAGGACCTTGCAGCGATTTAGGAACTCGTCGAATTTGGTGACATAGTCCCTGGATGATTTGTTGCCTTGGATGAATTGGTGCCATTGGTCCAATAGGTGGGCTCGATATGATGGGGGCACATACTTGCCCTTTAGCTCATTCTTCATGGCGACCCAAGTATCAATGGGGTCCTGAGTTTTGGCGGCTCTCAAGGCTTCTACATTAGTCCAGTATTGGCTGGCAGGTCCACTAAGCTTCATGGCAGCGAATTGCACTTTTCGCGGTTCGGTTAAAGGGTACCAGGCAAAGTATAGGTCCATGGACTGGAGCCAGTCCAAAAAGAAGTGGGGATCGTGCCTGCCATCGAAAGAGGGCACCTCTAACCTAATGCTCCGAAGATACCGTTCATCCGGGTCTTGATTGTTCTGCCAAGTTGGCCGAAAATCTTGAGGGTCTAGGGGTGGTGGAGCTAGAGGTAGAGCTTGGTCCAGACGGTCAAAACGGGCATTGGTGTCACGCTGACAAGCGGTGAGGTTCTGGTTCATAGATGCTATTCCTTGAGCTAACTCGGCAAGTGCCCTAGTTAAGACTTCGGGATCCATATTGTCTGACTCACTCGACTTTCCTAACAGATAGGACCTACCTCTACGGGTTGGCATGCAAAGACAAACTCACAACATGATGCATGATGAATATATATATATATATTTTTTTTAAATGGCAATCAAATGCAATAACTAAATTTTTTTTTTCCTAGATGCAAGTATGCAACACAACTGACAGTTCCTACCTACAACCATGCTCTGATACCAAAAATGATGCGAAACAATGCAGGTGGACAGGAAATCAGTAGTTTAATTGTACTAGCAGTGTTTCACTATGAATTAAAAGTTTCAGGTAGGAAATTTTATTCAAGCCATCAATAGGGAGTTATGGATTTATTAAAAGAAAACTACAATCATCAGGCAGCTCGATCTCAGTTCAAAGAATCTTAAAATGAATAATGCTTAAATTCAGAAACAAGAGTCCGTCCCGCAATATCAAGAACTAATAAACTTAATAGGCAGGTAGGGACGCACAACCTCACGAAGGTGGACAGCAGTGAGCAGTTGATAATACCCTAGAGACTCAATTGATGGAACACGGACGTACCTTGCCGGGTAGGAATGTCCATACCGAGGAGACGACGGTGGTGCAGGAACGTCGGCGTCACAGTCAACGATGTAGGTAATGCGCTCCAACTATTCCTCCATGCTCTTCCTTCGTCGATTTAGGAATCGAGGAGGGGGGGTTGATGTCGAGGTACCCGTCTGTGTCCGAGTTCATGCCATGATCTGCGTCCATCATGGATGTTTTCATTTGTTTTTATTTTTTTGCATTGTGTTATTTAGTCCCACCTCGACTTCCAGGGACTTTCGCTTGTTATCGCAGACCTTTATATAGGCCTGGATCATGTAATGGCACTGAAGAATGAAATAAAATTTTGTTTTCCTCTACATGCTTGTTGAGAGAAACCAGGGTGAGGTGTGTGAAACCCCAATCCCAACACTAGGCGTGTGAAACCCTAGGTGGGTACTAGGCGTGTGAAACCCTAGCCCAACCCTTACCTCATCCCCCCTCCCCAAGTCCACCGGCCCCATTCTCTCTCTCTCTCTCCCTCCCTCCCGCGAGCCATCCCCGATCCCCTCCCTCCTCTCCCACCCGACCGGCCCGGCCCCACCTTTGCCGCCCTCCCACCCTGATCCCCTCCCTCCTCTCCCACCCGGCAGGCCGACCCCGCCCGTGCCAGCCCCTAGCCCGCCACCTCCCTGCGACCAGCCACCCGCCCCCTTCTTCCTGCGACCCCGCGCCGCAACCCCGTCTCCCTGCACTGCCGCCCCGCCCCCTGCTCCCGGTGCTGCCGCCCTGACCCAGCCCCGCCCCGTTCCCCCCCCCCTGTGCTGCCGATCCGCGCCCAGCCCCGCCACCCCCCTACGACCCCAAGCTGACCCGACCCCTGTCTCCTCTCCTCTACCCGACCCGCACAACCTCAACCCCTCCCTCAGCCTCTCAACCAATCCCAACCCAACCCGACCCCACTCCATTCCAAACCCGTGACCCCGATTACATCATCCTTTGGTGACCCGGACGCTGATCACGGGTTCGATTGAGGGCGCTGACGGCTGACCCGGACGCTGATCACGGGTTCGATTGAGGGAGCTGACGGCTGACCCGGATGCTGATCACGGGTTCGGTTGAGGATGCTGACGTCTCCCCGGCTATTTGATCATCATTTTCGGAGTTCCTGCTCGATTCGGGTTCCTGAGGCCAAGCATGCTCCTCAGTAGGTACGTCTCCTCCCAGTAGGGTATTCCCGGTAATTCTATTAATCGGATCTCCAGTATCTTATCTGTGCCAACGGCTGTCCATCATCGTGAGGTTGTGTGTCCCCACCTGCCTGTTAAGTTCATTAGCATTTGATATTGCGGGACGGACTCTTGCCGTTTAATTTAAGCATTATTCATTGTACTTCTTAGAACTGAGATTGAACTGCCTGATGCAAATAGTTTCTTGTAAAACCCATTATTCCCTGCTGATGGCTAGAACAAAATTTCCTACCTAAAACTTTTAATTCATAGCGAAACACTGCTAGTACAATTAAACTACTAATTTCCTGTCCACCTGCAATGTTTCACATCACCGGGTTATCTAAAGGGAGCTCAACATAATGTTAACAACATCGAACCCTATGCTTTTGTCTTTACTTGGGTCAAAGGTTCAATGCATGAAGATAATTGATCGAATCACTCAATACAGATCATGTCCAAGGCATTTGCTTAAACAAGCTTTTAAAAAGTTATAGAAGGGTGCATTCATCTTACTGTCCTAAAATGATCTGATAAAAATGAAACAAATGACTCACAATAGAACTGATGACTCTAGTTGCAGGTCCTCTTCTGTGATTGCTCGGTACTCCTTACACAGTGGCTCACGATACTAAATTACTAATACATCACTAAACTCACAATACAACTAATGCATCATTAAAAGGTATAAGATTAACTACCTCTTTACACAGTGGCTCTAGTTGTAGGTCGTTTTCTGTGATCACTCTGTACTCCTTAGCTTTCGAAGTTTGTTTCGGAGTGCCATTGTAATTCTTGACCTCCCCAGAAGCCTGCAAAAGATGGTAATCACTGGCGAAGTGCAAGTGAACTCTCATTTCCACAAGACTTAATTATAGCATCAAGAGAATCCAATATCTGTAAATCAGTGATACCTGTACATGACCTCTCCAACCGCATTTACCTCTGAAGCAGGACCACATGGCCAATTCCCTACATCATTTAGAAGGGATATAATATAACAGAATGCATAATAAGAAGTCAGGGGCTACATATTTGAATAGGGGAAGAAAAAGTACAAATATGAAAAGCAATATATGAAGAAGTATAAACAAACTCACCCATCTTCCCGAATGAAAAGAGAGAAGCTCCTTTCCATTGTAGTCCCTCCTCCGCACTAACATATTAAAGATTTAAGATGGACCAAATCTTTATATTCAAAAGAGCGAACGAACAAGCGACCAGAACTACCGCACATAGGACATGATAAAGATGATGGATGCAGTTGAAAAATGTTATCAAGCATCAACAATGACAATCAACAGAAAATAATATATATTTTAGTTGATAGGAAGATCACGATAGAAGCACATGGTGTACGCATATGCCGATAGCATCTGTAATGCGGGTTTCTTTCAGAAAGAGTGCATTATCGTTCACAGTTCACCAACCAGTTGCAGCTGAAAATCTAGTCTACAATGTATTGGAAAAAATACCTGACCTTATCAAGAAGTTTTCCCATTATACTGATTGCAGAATGAATGTCCATACTATATATCAAATCAATGCATATATAATTTTCTCATAATATAGTTTGTTACTTACAACTTTCAAGATATATCAAACCGCATTGTGCAGATGTAATCTATAAATACTTATAAACCTGAGGCCTGTGAGCCACATGTCAGCCTTCGCATCTCTCTCTCTCTCTCTCTCTCTCTCTCTCTCTCTCTCTCTCTCTCTCTCTCTCTCTCACACACACACACACACATTTTTTTTAATCAACCCCTCCCCCCCACCCCCAACCCAACCCCACCCCCCCTCCCCCCAAAAAAAAAACAATGCATCGTTCAGCACCACAGCCATCCATGCTCTTCTAGAAATAAGATCAGATAGTCCATGGATTTTGATATTCTAAATCTTCCAATACTTCAAGAATATCACAGCATCAATGATAGCCAGAACGCCAAACATTTTGCTTAATAAAAAATTCTAGAGAGAGAGAGAGAGAGAGAGAGGACTGTTGCTCACTTATCATATTGAAAGGAGAGCGTGTCTTTTTCTGAAGTGTTTAACAGAGTGCAGCATTAATGCATTTTGATAATCCTTAAAGAAGATACAAAGTACAGAACCAACTACTTGTAAAAACTGTACTATATCGTGACTATGTGAACATGGTATTCAGCAAACGCTCATCCACCCCAATGACTACATTGAGCAGTGTGATTCAATAATTCAAATCATTAGAAAAGGAAATTGTTCGATCATCTTAATATGTGATTGACGTGCAGATAAAATGAATAATGTTTCATGTAGATGATGACCGGCAGTAGATCTAATGAACAATGTTCTATCCACCTTGATTGTTCTAGAAAATCTTAACAATAGAACTCCGAAATTGGAGACTTAAATTCTACCACCTATGGAGGATGCCATTCCATGACTGTACCTCTAGAATATTATATAGAACTTCCAACCGAAAGCATAAGAATTCAATAAGTTTTAGATGAATACTGAAATTGAAGAGATATAACCTAACGGCTGCTACCATAACTATAAAGACTTGTCCCATCTATTTT
Organism: Chamaelirium japonicum; assembly: GCA_947650365.1. Lineage (NCBI taxonomy): Eukaryota > Viridiplantae > Streptophyta > Magnoliopsida > Liliales > Melanthiaceae > Chamaelirium > Chamaelirium japonicum. Next base: position 3,070,552 of record OX393557.1, on the reverse strand, counting down.
GAGTAGGCTTTATGAATCCCTTTTCGTGGGTCATAAGTTAAGGGCAATCTATATAATCACTGCAACCTTTTGCACATCAATTTCAACAATTTCCACAAATCTAATTTAGGTCTTTCTCTCCTTTTTCTTGACCCCTCCGCATAATCCATGACATTCTCCTTAAGGGGATCGTCTATGCTCCCTTGTACATGTTCATACAATCTTAAATTCTTGTCTATTTTGTTCTCTAGCGCACCTTCAGGGAATAGGGAAAAGAGCAATGCTCGCACCTTCAGGAGTAAGGAAAAGGCGTGGGAAGGCACTTGGTGTGCTTCTCTGGCGCTGGTGACAAATTGGTATGTGGGGTTTTCATCTGGTTTGGGTGCTAAGATCAATCCTGTGATTGACTGTTTGTATTAACTTTTCCTTCTATCTAATAATAAATTAGCTTGGGGTATGACTTAACCCTATCCTCTCCCTCTTGGAGAGGAATTCCCTCAAGAAAAAAATCTTGTCCATTTTGTTCTCTGATAGGAATAGAGCAAATAAACGTCATTTCACATTAGGGTCATTTCCCAAGATATATCTACTTGTGAGTGAATATAGTCACCAACCAGGTGAGCATACCACTCAAGAAAGGAAAAAGTCATAAAAGTATATATATATATATATATATATATATATATATATATATATATATATATAATGCCCCCCAAATCCCTCTCAAACTGATGGTGGATCATGAACCGAGAGTTTTCCTACTGGATACTGAAAGTGTTATAGTGCATGTGACTAGGTGGAGAAGTCTACAATTTGAGCATCGGAAGGCACACGAGGCAGGGATGGTGCCATAGAGAGAGTGATTACGAACGAACTGACATCAGAGCAGAGTGATGGTGCTGCAAAAATAGTGATGACATGCGAAGTGACAGTCGATCTAGAAATGCTTCGTTTGCTCGTGAAAGACTGGTTTGCTAGTTATTTGGATAGCACTCTGGTTGTCACAGTGAAAAGGAGTAAGAGAGGTAAACTTAACGCAAGTCAAACAATCTCAGTAGAGGTGTCGGTCATTGCACGATATTAAGCCTCTGTGCTGGAACGGGATACAACATGTTTCCTATTTCGTCAAGAGATAGGAGAATTCCCAAGGAATATACAGAACCCAATGGTCAATTGGAGGTCTGTAGGATCTACAGTCCCGTCAATATCAGTCAAATTCCAAAGCTCTAAAGAAGTAGAGGGCATGAGGGGAGTAAGGGTCTCACGAAGGTATTGAAGAACTTGAACAAGAGTTGTATAGTGACCTGATCATGGGGCACTGACAAACTGAATAAGAGTGTGCATGGCATGAGCAATGTCGAGGCGAGATTGGTCAGATAGGCTAGACCACCCACAATCTGACGATACCGTGCCTTTATGCGCTCAGATAATCAAAAAAGAACAAACAACTCCAAATGGAATCACCATGCAGCTTATAGAGTCTCTAGATGAATTTCATGAAGATCAGGGTCTCTCTCAATGAAGAACCTCGCAAAGAATTTCTTTCAAAATCTCTCTAGGGCGATCTTCACTATGAAGGACTCAATAGAAATTTGTGCCTGATATGTCCTTAAATAGATCTTTTAAACCTACACAACAAATATCGAAAAAAATTAATCAAAAAACGGTTTGAAATTAAAAACATGTTTGCTTTACAGACAGGACGATCAACTGTATCAAGTGGATGAACGATTGTTCACTAAAGAACTTTGTATTGTGTGTGAGGTTTATTATGTGATGGAAGGATCGAGCGTGTGGTTCTGTGGAAATCAATCATAGAAGAATGTTCTTTATCTGCCTAGTTCAAGTAACAAGCAGACAATGCATGATCGATCATTCAGTGTAAGTATCAAAAATCAACTTCACAAATTTTTTCAAATCCAACCGAAAATATGACTTGTGCATCAAAACATAAACACTTTCATTTTAATCAAATATTAAAAATTTAATGGGATATTATCAACTCGTAGAAACCATAAAACTGAATTCAAACCCTAAAACCCTTGCATGAACCGTGCAACGTAGGCTTAACTAAGGTCTCTAGGTCTTCATTACTCGTCCCTAAGGTGGAGAATTTTATGAACCTCTTGAACAGCTTGAACGGCCAACTCTTGCTCTGAATCTTTTAGTTTTGAATCTTTTAACTCTGACTCTTTCAGCTGCACGTCAAAGTCTCCAATCGGGGATCTTCAACTTGTACACCATTGATGCATTCTCTAAAGCATTTCCAATTCCCACTACACAAGGTCACCAAGTTTTACCAACATACTAACCCTTAAGCACCTTCCCTTTAGCACTTCCTCCCAAGGCTTAAAGTTCGATATGGGGGGTAGAGTTGTCACCGCATATATGGCCCAGATTGCATATGCAGTCCCCACATATGATGCCACTGCATATGCGATTTGGGACCTTGTGATCGCATATGCTACTCTATAAGCACATATGCAACTGCATTTGACATCCAATGGTGGGTATACTTTAGACTCTACTTGATGAACTAAGATTCCACATTTCATATAAGTTAGGCTTTCAATCTGGCTTTGAGAGCTGAGGGACTCAATAGTGGATGCTTTGGTGTGTTCTTAGTGATTGCATCCTCAAGGACAGGATATTTGTATCATGGAGACAGAATATTGCTTGAACCCACCAAGCATGATGGGTCGAATTATCGTCTTAAAGATAAATTTTGAAGCTGTCTGTCCACCATGGTAGAGTCACCACAATTTTCAACAATAATTGCAGCCAGCAGTAACGATTTCATGGTGACAAAGCTTTCATTAACAGTTGCAGTGATTTAAGACTAACTAAATCTTTATCTTGAGCATAACCGAAGTAATGAAAAAGATGTAAAATTAGACTGGAGAAGGAAGTACTCTGGGGCATATCATTCTTGTATAATTCCCGGGCTTGCATGAATCAAACTGAATTCCTTGTTGCTCCAGCCTCGATTTCAACGCGGCGAGCCGCTGGGCATGGGCGGTCTCAGTCTCATCATCGGTTCGCGCGACATGAACTTACAGAATCAACAAAATAATAATTACAATATGGGAATGAAAGAATAGCCTGAAGGATAAGATCCTAACAAACGGGTTTATGCTGTGAATGGAAACTGATGGGGTTTTGAAGCTCGGTACCGGATCTCGAGAGCATAGCAGGGCCCAGGGCGCGGAACCCAGATGAATTCAGGGAAGACAAGAGAAGTTTGGAGGTGGGTTTTTGTGAGGTTGTGGACCAGAGGTGGGGATGGGTGTGGGAGTGGAGGAGGCGGTAGAAGGAGATGGGAACGGTTGAGGCGGCGGAGCATTTTAAGGTGAGTTGCCGGGAGCCGCCCATAAGGAGGTTGGAGCGGAGGAGGGCGTGGAGAGAGCGGCGGGGGACGGGGGGCATTATGGTAAGAAGGGTTCAAGCTTCCATGGCCAAGTGGGGAGGATTAGGAGGGAGTGAGGGAGAAAATGGGAAAGGAATTGGTTTGCAACATGCAATGGAAGAAAATAAAGGGTTTGAAATTAGGGTTTTCTTCCCTTGGACGCGGACGCGGACGCGGGCGCGGGTGAGCTCATTGGCTTTTGGGCATAAATGCTTAAGAAATAGAGTGGGGGCATGGGCGGGTTGAAGGTCTGCCCATGCCCAACCCGACTTCAACAAATCTTAATATGTTTAGCCGTAGAAGCCCAATACGTGTTTGCCCATTCTAATTGTTCTGATCACCCAATTTACAAAATAATAACCAAATTAGACAGGTTGCCCAATTAAAAATACGTGTACATATAAATAAATAAATAAATAAATCCAATATATTTTAAAATTACATAAACAAAAAATCTTTGATTTGCATAACGAAAACATAAAGTCTAACCCATTTCCTCACATATTTCAAATGAATTCTTAGCATTCAACATCAAACATATAGTCTTTGATTTCTATTAAAAAAAAACTACCAAGCATTCAACCTTAGTGTGCCACTTATTGGGTTCCTCGGGTTAGGAAGATCGGTGTCCAAACCCGTCCAAATTGAAATCGAGTTGATCTTTTTTTGTTCAAACCCGTCCAAATTTTTAATTAGCTTTTTCCATGTTTGTCCATTGTTTGGGTTGGGCGGGTCGGGCTCGGGTCAGACTTGCCCAAGTCCCAAGAACAACCTAGACCTAAGGCTGTTAATGGGCCTGGTTCGGATCGGGCCACCCCATGCCCAAGCCCATGCCCGGCCCAAACTTATGAGTGTGTGCCCATACACGCCTGGGTCCAAATTAAAATTTTCGACATTAGCCTAAACCAGGCCCATTATGAAGCCAAGCCCAAATTAAGCCCGCATTTCTATGGAATCGTTATGCATCTTGCCGAACTTTTTTAAAAGAGAGAGATCCTAAATAAATTATCTCTAATTATTTAGTATTTAATATTAGATGCAAATCGATTTAATTGAATCTAACAATAGGAAAAATGGAGAATTAGAAACGTTGGCCTGATGATCGAATCGCGGCCTGATGATCGAATCGCGCTAGACGTTGTCCCAAGAATCTTATTGCCCCCTCTCGTGCAAGTCTTGTGGCAATGGATCTCGGAGATACGCCGACCCTGGTCAGGCAACCTCATTCTCGTCAGCACAGCTTAAAGAAAGCTTTACGAACCTCAAATTACTTTTAGGAACCCATCAAGACGGAAAAAGCAGAAAATGGAGCAATGAAAGAAGACCCTCTCGGAATGGAGGGGTAACTCGGCCGACAACCTTTCGAATCGTAGAGGAAGAAGAGAGACAGCTTCTTGGAATGCGAGAAGGAATACTTCTTTTCGTGTCTTTCTCTATTGTTGTACTGGGCTTTATATAAGCCTACGTGCAGCGACCAAATACTAGAGAAGGGGAGTAACGTAGGGGCATAAATGAGTCCCATTAATCTTGTTTCTCTGTTGCATGTAACAACTAACATGCAATGTGTACCAATTGCTAAAAAACATAAAAGGAAAGAAATAAATGTAAAGGGGGAAATCAAAAATAAAAATAAAAATAAGGCAGGTGCGAGTCAACTCATTTCAAAGCGGCTATTGTGTCCAAATCCGCAAGCATACAAACACGCGCCCAGTCTAGCCATGCCCAAGCCCGATCTAATTCTTTTTTTCTTCTCTTGATCACATAATAAAAGTAAAATATAGGATCGATTATGATATACATTAAAAGTACATATGTTAAATAATGCTCCTGAAGGCCGAAGCTTTTATATATATAAAGTAGATGCTTTTAAAATTATGTATTCATTGTATATAAAAGATTTCGGGCTTCGGTTTGGACTTTGGGCTGGGCTAGTGGTTGTCCAAACCCGGCCCATAACACAGTCGGGCTTGAATTTTCAAGCCCAGTCCGGCCAAAAGCCCTAGCTAACTATGCTCAAATCAGGCCCCACCAGATGAGCCTCGAGTAGGCCCGAGTCCATTAACAGCTCTACCTAGACCTGAGTTCAAGTTAGGGAGGTAGTCGGGTTGGACTTGGATCAAAATTTAGGGGTGGCAATGTGTCGAGTCGGGTTCGGGTTTGGATCGGGTTGAGACATAGGTACAAGGGCAAAACACCCAATCTGAACCCAACCTGTTTAATAAACAGGTCAAAGACTTAAACCCAAATCCAACCCGACCAGTTTAACCCGTTTAATAAATGGGTCGGTTCGGATCGGGTTGGGTTAAGTCGGCTTGGGTTGGGTCAACATAACCCATATAAACCAGTCAAGTTTGATCGGGTTGGGTCAGGTCGGATCGGGTGGACATGACCTATTTGGTAAACGGGTCAATCGGGTTATAAGTACAAACCAAAACCCGACCCATTAAATAAACGAGTCAGCTGGGTTAACCCGTTTATGACCCGAACCCATTTAGGCTAAACCCAAACCAGCTAACTTTGGGTCGGGTTCATATCGGGTTGGCGGGTCAGATCAAGGATTGCCACCCCTAGATCAAATGAATCAAATCCAGGCAAGGTCCAAACCCAAAAAACTCCATGTACTTGTTTTTTGTTATACTTTTTCTTATATGAGACTTCAATAATTTTCAATTTCTAAATACAGTAAAGCTATTTGAACAAACTGATTTGACAATCCCATCAACAAACCACACCCATGGAGTGCTGGTGGGCCCGCTTCGTGTGAATACTTATATATAACTTACAAACTAGTACTAATCCCATGCAATGCATGGAAGGTTGTGATGCAACTCGAACAAATCGCACATCCCGTGAATCTAAATCCTATATATATATATATATATATATATATATATATATATATATATATATATATATATATATATATATATATATATATATAGAGAAATGCTTGAATGCGGCATGCGGTAAGTGCGGCACCTACCGCATGCCGTCTGATGCACCGCTGCGTGCATGCGATGCACGCAGCGCGTGCATCAGACGGCTGCGGTACAGTGCCGCACGTACCGCATGCCGCAGCATAGCATGCCCCTATATATATATATATATATATATATATATATATATATATATATATATATATATATATATATATATATATATATATATATATATATATATATATATATATATATATATATATGGGCGTGTTAGGATGCAGCGTGCGATGCGTCCGGTGTCGCACCGCAGCCATCTGATGCACCGTTGCGTGCATCGCACGCGACGCAGCAGGTGCATAAGACGGCTGCGATGTAACACCGCACGCACCGCACGCCACATTTTATCATTCATATATATATATATATATATATATATATATATATATATATATATATATATATATATATATATATATATATATATATATATATATATATATATATATATATATATATATATATATATATATATATAGGGGAGGGATACTCTCACTAATGGCCTCTTACAAACAGGTGTTACTAATGATCCCAACCATCCATTTGAATCGGATGGATGGCTGGGATTAAAGTGAATCTCTCCTCTCTTTCTCGATTGATCAGCACCAGCCCCGACCCCCCCTCCCGTCTGGCTCCGGCGACCCGACCCCCCTCCCGTCCGGCTCCGGCGACCCGACCCCTCCTCCCGTCCGGCAGCCCCGACCCCCCCTCCCGTCCAGCTCCGGCGACCCGACCCCCCCTCCTATCCGGCAGCCCCGACCGGCGTAGATCGAACCCCCCCCCCCCCCCATGGAGCACAGCCCCCTCCCCTTCGGCTCCAGCGCCGAGCGCGGGGCACAGATCGGCGGGGGGGGCGCGGAGCGGCGGGCCAGCGCGGGGTGCTGGCCGGCAGGGGCGCGGGCAGGCAGGCCGGCGCTGGAGGGGGTCGGGGTCGGGGGGCTGCGATGGGGCTGCCGGCGATCGGGCTACCGGAGGGGATCGAGTTGCCGGAGGGGGGGAGTCGAGGGGCTGCCGGAGGCGGAGGGGGTCGGTGTCGGGGTTGGGGTCGGGGATGGGGGGTCGGTGGGGGGGGTGTCAGGGGTTACCAATTGAGAGAGAGGGTGGAGGGATGATCTGGACCATTATGA